>JAVQJL010002260.1:0-45758 GCA_036024295.1 Nannoperca obscura
TGTGTGTGTGTGTGTGTGTGTGTGTGTGTGTGTGTGTGTGTGTGTGTGTGTGTGTAACAAGGAATGTTCCTCCCTCACAAAGTGCACTGGTGTGTTACATTGGAGCTGTAATCTCAATGTTTTGGTTTGGTTCAGAAATGTTCAAAATTTTATCTGCAGTTGGGAGATCAACAAGTTGTGTGAGTGTGTCCTAGCCTCAGCGCCAAGGTTATCATATTCTTCTCAGGAAAAGCCACATTCTTTTCCTTTTTTTGAGGTTTATTCGAGCTCTGGGAAGACGTTGTGTAGCCTTGGGGGAACCTTTTCTGTTTCCTCCAGCAACGCACAATGCACATCACACTTAATGTGCAAGTATAATAACTTGTATAGCATGGGAAAGGAAAGGAAATTTGAACATTTACAATTCCACGACAACTGGGCAAACACCACCTGCTGATAAAGGTCATTTGATGTGGTCAAAGGCTCCAAAACAGCTACTAAATGGATAGTGCAGTGAGACTGTTTTCTGTAATCATGATTCCAAAGTCGGAAATGAACTGAATCTTGAGCCCTCGTGCTACCTGGTGATAATGGGTCCCCACAGTACACCCACCTGCTCTTTTTGTGCCTCAGGACAGACCTGCACGCCTGGCTACAAAATCACATTCTGGAAGTGCTACGAACGACTGCGATGCAGCGGCATGTCGCAGGTTATTCCACAGGCCGTTCACCTCACCAGTCTCTCCTCCACCTTGACTGCCAATCCGTATACTTGTCAGTTTGTCGACTATAATAAGTTAGCTGACCTAGCACCTGAGCTTCGCGCTCACAGGTATGCACCTAGTGTGTGTTTGTGTTTGTGTGTGCACATGTGTGCTCTTACACTTGACAGACAGGTGTTTGGCTTCCCAGGTGGCGAATTATGAGATGGATAGACTCTCCCCTGCTAAGGAATGTAGGGAGGAGGAGTGCAGCGGCCAGGGCATGCTGTGACAACCTCCCACACTGAGCCAAACTCTCTCACTCCTCTCCTCTATTACTTTTATTCACTCTCCCTTTTCTCTTCTGTTTTTCACTTCCCTCTGTCACCCTCTCTTTACCCCACTCACTGACCTGATCTCAACTCCCCTTTCTCACTTCATTTTATCCCTCTCTCCTCTCCATATTCCATTATGGCTGATATATTTGTGGTTCATCTAAGCAGTATCCGTGGAAATGGTGATTTATATTTATAGTCTGGTATTTCTCATCTCCTGTCTCTTCCATCTTTCTTCCCTCAGTCATAAACCAGCGAGAACATGGCCTCCTGTCTTTTATGCATACTTTGCTCCTCTCTATTTGCAGACTTCCTCTTTGAAATTGCTCCAGTGCCAGAAGATATGCAGGAACAGTTTAACATTTCAAAATTTGACCTAACCTGACTTTTTTGAATTTTTGAATTTTGAACGCAGTCGCAATTAGACAGTCAAGTATTTCTGCTTTGTGCCATTGCTGCTGTTAAATGGAGCATGAAGTTGTATGTTTGCTCATGAAGTGCACACCTCCAAAACAAGAAAAGCCAGAGAGCTTTGCTCCCTAGATCTCCTGCTCTTGACCTCCTTTAGCGCACTCTTCATGTTGCTCTTCTCTCCTTTTTGTTTAGCCAGGCTGTGTGTGCAGAGCACGATGGCATGTCTTTGCATGCAGCCCTTCCCCTACAGGAATGCAGAGCAAAAGTGACATGAAGCCAGCGAGGAAAAGAGCGCACATGCTAAGAGGAGAGACCAAAGAAGAGAATAGGTCAAAGAAGAACTGATGGACAAGAACTGGTGGAACCCAGCCCAACTTTTTACAGGGCCTGATACATTAATATGATGTGTAAAACGTCATGTATTGTCTCTCAACAAAGATACGACAGCAGACATGGCCTGTCGTGAGGAGACATGATAACAAAAGTAAAAAGATCACAAAGTCATTAAGTAAAGTGTGATGCTGCCTAATTTGGTGCAGGTTTTGTCTGCACATGCACAGACACTTCATACAGAGCACACATTACAGTATTTCATGCAGTGCACAGTCCAGTTTGTAGAAATGCAGGGTAAAGAGGTGAAATTGATTCTGGGACCTTGATTGGCTAATTTGCCTTTTCTCGGATCAGTCAATTCTTTCATTTTTTTGGAAGCAGAGGGTGGCAGGCAGATACTGTTTTTCTTACATCTACATTTTTCTAGCTGTGCCAGCAGAAACAGCACTCTTTTTGTCTAATTGAGGAGTTTGGTATTACAGGGCGGGTCGCTGGGTTCAGGGTGCAGAGTGTCTCCTGGCCCTCCTGACCTTTATCCGGGCCTATAGAAAACCCACCGGCACTAAAGGCCTTCAGTCTGCACTGTTTTCACTGGCTAAGGCCTTACCTAAACATACTCCACCGCCCCCACACACCCTAACGCACCGCCAACTGAAGGTCTTATAGAGCAACGTGGAACTGCTCAGATTTATTTTATTTATTCATTTCGGTTTTAACACAGTTGGGCGCCTGACTCGTCTGTCATTTTGGTCCCAGCCGTGATTGGCTGGAGGTTTGCTTCAGTAGGGCTGGGACTGAGCTGTTGCCAGGCCCCAAGGCGCATCTGCTGCGGCTGTGACTCATCTGCTGCTGGCCTGGAATCTGTGTTTTCTTTGTCCCAAATAAGTGGAATGTCCGCTGACTTTCAGACCCAACCTGTTGGGCCAGCCGTCCATCTCTGTGAACGCTGCAGGCCAACATACCTGTTGACAGTTTGTAATGTTTTTATATGGGTTTTGTTGTAGTTTTAACAGTTAAGTGTCTATTACCTATATCGATAGATGGTTAGAACTTCGTTTTTTCTCTTCGTGTAACATAATTCATAAACATCAAAACCTCGGTGCATTATAACATCAACACTATAATGATTTGAATTGCTTGCATTTTTCTTTACCATGGTGTCTATTTTTGTTGCGTTATCTGTTGTCGGATCAGTATTTGCTGCAGTTATCGTGCTTATTGTTATTTCTTCACTCATCAGCACATCCATCACAAAACCAGTGACATCAGTGTTTCCATCAACTGCCTTTAGTTCTCATCACCCCTTTTTAATGAGTGATGAGATTTCTAAGAAAACCCAGGTCTTCACTGTCTGTCTCCAGGGTGGTTGTCTTTTGATGATGTTAGCATACTTAATCCAGCTTGTTATTGCTGAAGTCAGGCCACATTGGGCTCTAGGTTTACATGCTGTATGTTAATCACATCTGAAGATATTTTTAACTATAATATAAGTTCTTACGTAACCCTTAAGGATTTTAATGTTACTCAGAGTACGCCTCTCCCACAAACAAATGAGTACGTAATCAGAAGGCGGCTGTTGTAACTTGTGTCTGTGCCACTCATTCATTACAGCAAACGTCATTTTCTATGTAGGGCTCCCTGTGACAGGCTGGGTATACGCAGTGCCAGTGATCTGTGTTTTGCAGCAACATCTGGTTTGGCAAGAGCAGGTGGCAGATGAGTGATGCCATGGCTTGTCTGCGTAGTGGGAGGGAAATGTGACTGTGACGTTAGCGGAGAAGAAAGAGCAAACCTCTGTCCGCCAGACAATGGAATGCGGCCGTTGGTTTCCATCCATGTCAGACGTTGCGTAAGAGGGTCCAACTAGTGCGGCTCAATGGCACCGTCTCTGTCGCCGCCTTCTCTGATAGGCTACAGCTCGCTTAACACGACAAACTACAGGTGTGACTACGCATTACCTGTTTAACCAAAGAAAAGGTCACTTTAAGTCTGAAGCCACCTGCTCTTTAACCTCCATGCCTGTTTCATTAAAGCACTTTGTCCACTGTAACTCAGCAGTGAATGTAGAGGCCCAGGCCAAGCCCCAGTGGTCTTGAATGGATGTTTTCTGTTTTCAGTGACCGCGCGGATCCAATAGTTAGAAGCAAATTAATGGAAAGTTCCCTGAGCACGGGGTTTCCATTACCACAACAAACCGCTTTGTCTTGGGTGGTCCCAACTAGCACACGAGTTCTTAATGTATCAACTATAACAGCCATTTTACACTGTAGTATATCAGATCTCTTTATATACAATATGCTATATATGGCGCTGGGTGATGCTAGTGCCAGTATGATACAGTAGTATAGACACCAATCTTTTTTTAGATACCTTTTTATTAAGAATTGTAAACGTGTTTTTCTACAAACCCTTTTTATGGAAATAAAGTAGTCTACAACTGGCAACATTTTCATTTAAATCAGACACTTTCAGATTAAAAATAAGTTACAAAGCTGACCAGACATTTGACGTTTGCACAAACCGCACTCACACCCGGTTACAGGGCTCCATATCCCCTCACCTGCTTACACAGTCACAGATTAAGCTCCTCCCTTATTTGCACACACACACACACACGGCCTGTTCCCCCTCCCCTCCCTCTCTTTACACAGTTCTATGTATTCTTTATGGGCCAGGCCAGGCTGGCTGATGCTATATTTAGCACCAGTAGAAAAGTCAGTGCCCTGTTCTGGTCTCTCTCTCCCCTGGCCCCTGCTCCTGGCCGCTGCTACCACAGCAGGAGCCCCTGGATCACCCAACTCCACCCACCAAACCCTAGTCCAGACCCCTAGTGTGGTAAGCAGGAAGGCAGCCAGTCATGATGGTGCAGAGAGGCGCCTGTCACACCCTCTGTCTCTCGGATCGTTTCTTTGGATCACATAGGGGCTTTTTAAACACAAACAAATGGCGCCTCAGATGGTCCAACAGTAAACCTACTCCATTGGCTTGTCTGCAGACACCACACACACCACTGCACACACAAATTACACACCCATACATACACACATATAAGCACAGTCCTCACATACAACACCCTCACGATCTCTTTTATCTTTTTCGCTCAGCTATTTAGGCCCACTACCACTACCACATATACGCAGTGCACAGATCCCGTAGATGTGTGTGTGTGTGTGTGTGTGTGTGTGTCCATGCTCCAGCAGCCAGCTGCTCCAGTATTTCGCACATCTGCAGCTCCACCATGTCCCCACAAGTTTTGTCTGAGGAGACAGAGAGGAAAAACAGACTTGTTGAGAAGGGGGAGACAATGACAGGGTGAGGCAAGATTTAAACAAACCAAGAAAGGGAGGAGAGATGTGTGAAGAGAGCAATAGAAGAGACAATAAGAGGACGTTTGTTGAGAGGCAATAATTAGAGCGGAACAGGGCAGGGGAATGATAGTTCCGTAACACGAGTTGTAATCTTCTCATGAGTCGCACATATTCAGTGTTCATTTCCTCTTGTTCCTTTAGGTGTTCTTGGCTCAGCTCTCAGTTGACAATTTAATTAGAATTTACACCGTACTCATGCTTCAAATGATGTTCATAATATGATACTTGTCAATTTCCTCGGGCAAAGCCTTGACCCCACAGATGCACATGCAGAACTTGTGGTATTCTTATGAATCTGCCTTTGGCTCTCAAACAGGCTTTGTTTGATTCCCTCACTGGTCCCTCAGCTTTGACGTGTTTGAACTTGCCTGACTGCTGCCAGCCTGTCACATTTGAACTACGATGAAGTTCAGAATCAACAGGAGGAATGTCGTCCCACAGTCCCCGCATGCATGCATGCATGCATGAATGCTGCGCTTAACCCGGCACCAGTTCTCAGACCGAAAGAAGTGATGCACTGTGACAATACACACTATTTTAATTGCAGGCTGTGTGTAAGCTGCACTGTAACTTTCTGAAACTCACTGTAGCCAGCTCTGCAGTTGTATCCTCTGTTCAGCTTTGTTTTGCTTTGCTCACTTTTACCTGTTTTTACATGCTCTTTGTTTTATTGTTTTATTTGATTCATTGAAAATGAGCCTTTTAGCTACAGTTATGTGATTGACAGTGATTTTACCGTTGTGCCTTTCCCCTGTAAAAATGGATAAAAGTAGTTTGACAAAATAATCTTAACTCAAGGTCCACTTACTGGCTTTCTCTGGAGCTTTTGAACCGCATTTCACAGTTTTCATTGGCGGATGAGTTTGCCTAGTTTGACACTGTACATTTATAATGACTAAATACTGTACCCACAAATGTATGTTTTTACATTATTTATATAATTTTGTTTATATGAGTAGCTGCTTCCTCCTTAAATGAAACTCACTCAAAGGTATGTTGCTGATGGTGTTAGGGCTGATTAACCTTGCATATACATTATAGATACATTATGAGTAATGTATTACTAGTTGTTACTATTTTTGGCCTTTATTGTTAATTTAAAAACCTTGCTTATGTAAACCTGTAAACCTAATTTAGTAGGCATATAAAAGGTAGCAACTCCTTGTATTTTCATTGTGGAGCAAAGTCACTAGCTAACCACCTGTTGCTTCATTGTAACTACATGCTCGAACCATGTCCACATGGTCAGGCTTTGACGTCACCACAGCCCGCCCACCGAGCCCCTCTTCTCTCCTCTGATTGGATGAGACTGGACAGGGAAGGAGGGCCTTCCTTAAACTCCTCACAACATTTGTTTTTTCTTTCTTGCCGTTTAGTGAGTTCAGACGGATCAACCCCTGGTGAGAGTCGGACAGACTCCGTTTGAGTAATCCGAAGGGGTCATATTCTGACATCATATCTTCATGTTTTAAACTATGGTCGGAGATTATTGCTCCTTTTCTGGAGATAAGACGGACATGCACTCTCAGAGAAACTCCAAAAACGGACTAAGTTGCAAAATGGTGCTTCAGGCAGTCGGAAAAGTACTAAGGTAAAACTCCGTTCATATTTGAACCTGACAAAGTGGTGTGTGCTATTAACCTGTAATGTAAATGCGCGATTATTATATTTTTATGAAGCTTCGACGGACCGAGAGAGACGTATTTTCTTATCAAATCATATCTAATTTTGTTAATATGTCGTATAGTGCTGTTTTCAGAGGCCAGAAGCCTCGTTAGCTGTATGTAAGTATTTCTTTAGAATAATGATTCCGTATCTCACCGTTAGCAGCGTTATTGCAATGTTACAGATTAGACTACACGGGACGTTGCGCTCACGACCCGTCTGTCATATAAAACTTCCTATAAGTCAGAAGCTTATGTTTAAATCTGTTTGACTACGTCTCTGTGACTCTAGAACGATAAGTAACCTAGTTGTCTCCTCTCAGCAGTCATTACAGAAGTATTGGGACCCCCTGGTTCCGGGGTCACAGTCATTTACCAGCCGGTGGTGAATGCCTCATTCCTCTTCCTGCAGCTCCCACTAACAAGACTCAACAAGTGCAAAAGCAATGTGACACAGTCTCCTCATCCACTCTACTAAATTATTTAAGACGCCTGTTAGCGTTTTAGCATAGACAACTTAACCAGGAAATACCTTCTTTGTTTTCCTTTTATTTCTTTGTTTTTTTTAATAGAACTGGATAACGGAGCACATTATGGTCACATTAAGTACAGCAGGTCTTTTTAATCCTAACTGAATGTTATTCAAGAGCATCCAATTTACACTGTAGGCTACATTATACACTGAAAATGGGAGGAAATAGACTAAACACATAATTTAGGACTAACTGAAAGCATATCTTATTGTCTGTTTGCTATTTTAGGTTGTTTTCTCAATGGAAAGCATATTGACTTATATTTAATGTATAAAAGTTGCTGTGTGAATTAGTTACGTTAGCAGCCATCTAAATGTCATAATATAACCGAGCAGACATAAGACTTAAAGAATGCATGACCCAAATAGGAGTGTTAACTGTGTGTGTGTGTGTGTGTGTGTGTGTGTGTGTGTGTGTGTCATACAAAGTGACATTCACAACAACCCCAGTCATGATTAATCCCTGTAGAGAATCAATGCAATTCAAGAAAATGCGTCACAACGGGTTTAAATAAGGCAAACGTTAACCCAGTTTACATATGCGTATTTACCCTCTCTGTGTCATGTGAAGAAGACATGCAGTCATTATGAGGGTGTTCCTCCAGGGGACAGACCGTCATCTTAATGCTTTGGTGAAGTTTCCTCTTACCTTTCAAGTCTGAGTACAGGTTTGTTTTCAAGCCGCAGCCCAAAGGGCACATGCCTCAAAAACCTATTGTCATCTGTGAAGATGTAAAGAATGATAGTAAGGCCAATATCCACCATCTTAGGATCTCCTCAACAGATTGTAAGCTGCATGTAATGGACGCAACAGAGAGTGTTATTGTACAGTATGTTGTTATGTCTGTTGCAAGACCTGTGACGGGTAGAAACACGTTCTGCTGCTCCTTTTTTGCTGGGAACTCAACCGCCTCACTTAAGAAATTTGCTGCTGACAGAGAAAATGCACCTTCATTCATTTCGTTTACATGAGCGAGACAAACGGGGGTTTCCACAACTTGCCGAGGATGCAACAAGGATGCATAGTTTTGGGTTTTATGAGGGGCTGGGGATGCCTGGAGTTCTGTTTATAGCTCCACTTTTCACCGGTTTCCTCCTCCAGTGAATGGTTGAATGCCCTTGGCTTGGATGCAGGTATGAATCCTAGACTTGCAAAGGTAGCTAAGATAGCATTTCATGGTCCAGTCCCCTTAGAGTGAAGCCCCCCCCTTCACCACACACACACACACACACACCCCGTCTTTGGTTTACTATTTGATTCAGTAACCATTCAGATGGACTGATTGGATTGATCAGCTAGGTAGGAAGCGATTGACATGGATAGTATGACTGAAGGTCATCGCTTCCTATTGTGCCAAATCAATGTCGGACCTAACCCTTTTCCCACAAAGGTTACATTTGCCAAGAGCTTAACCAGCGGCTCGTTCTTATCTCGATCCCAAACCCCCCCATCCTGTCACACGTGTGCGTTGTGATGTTGATGAGGCTCCATTATAGAGCTGGCAGGGGTCCTTGCATACTCTGCAGGCCTGAGAACCACTGAATGGGATTTAGCACAGGATGACAAGGTAGCCGGAGATGTGCTGGGGTAGGGTTGTAGTTAAATTAGGTGTGTGTGTGTGTGTGTGTGCATGTTTAGGCCTGCACCCTGGCTACAATTCTCATTTACTGATTTACAGGGTTACTGACGCCCCCGGTGATGTTGCTGATTAAGTTGCAGCAGCTGTCCTTTTTTTGTTTCCTTCTTATCTCTTTGCCCCAGAACTAAAACTGAAAAGTATCTGTGTGTCAGTGTTCTTTCTTTTCTTTTTCTTTCTTTTCTTTTAACTACACAGAAACAACTTCAGGGACAACTTTAACAGAGCAGTTACTCTGCAGACTTAAACACTGCAAGGCTGAACCTCTGGTACAGTTCGTCCTTTTTAGCCCCGTAATGGCTGCTGTGGTTTAGCTGTGGTGTGCTCAGACTGCCTGCTACCCTCTGTCTGTGGTTTTTCACAGAAAAGAGCCATTGAGCCTGTTCAGTTTGAACGCTGAAATAGATCAGGAGGCCGGGCTTGGAGAAAAGTGATCCTCCTGACTGAAGCTGCTCTTTTTACAAAATGGCAGAGATCATTCAACTACTTCTAGTCTTATCAACTGAGATTGGAGCAATAAACTCTTTCTGTTGACGTTTTATTGCAGTTTTTTTTATATCCTGAACAGGGGCTTTTGAAGTTGACAAAGGAGGAAGCAACTTCCTGACATTTGATTGATTCTTAATCTGAACTATCAGGTGTTTGTTTGAAGGTCATTTAGAAGTGTTTGCCTTTTCTGGTTTTCCTTGGCAAAAGACAAGATTGACATCATATCCGTATCATATTTTCTAGTAAAAGGTGGTGACAAGAGAAGCTTTTCTTTGCACCTTGGAAAATGTCCTGTAGTTTTCTTATTCTGCGTATTGGCTGAAAATAAAGTTCTTCTCTAAAAATCAAGGTATTTTCTGTCTCTGCTGTTACTGTATTTGCCGTGGAGTGCCACTTTACTCTCCCTTAAACAGTTTGGACAGTTTCAGTACTCAAAGCAAATCTCTCGGATCACTATAAGCAGGAGCCGTCTTCTCGAAGACGGTAGACCTCTTTGTCGTCACTGTCGGATGGTTTGCTGTTCACCCTCGCAGATCACATTAACTGGATCCATGTGCCAATAGTTAGATTCCTCTGCTACCCAGAAGGCCAGTTCAACCAACAGTTGCGCAATATCGGTTTGCCAAGAGCGGCAGGCTCACGAGGAAAGTCATTACACAGGTTTTGTTAAATAAGTTTCAGAGTTAAGTTGTGTTCAGTCGCAGAGAGCACCAATCAAAACACAAAATCCAAGCCTTCTGCTTTCTAAGTTGTAGCATGAATGTTGAAAGTATGGAAAATGCTGCCAGCGTGGAGGGAATGGGAAGTTCTTTAGTAGCAAATTGTAGTATTTTATAAGAGCATTTAAACAAATTCTCCAGCATAGCTCTTTAATGTGGCCGAGTGATTCCAGGATTAATTGGAACCAGGTTCTGGTAACTAGACCGGCTTGTGGTGTACCTGCCACAGGGCTGCTCCTCTTTACACAAAGTTTATTTTCGACCGGTGTATTCAGCAGTCAGGCTAACGTACAGCAGCTGACATATGCACGAGTGTGAGGCCAAAGAGATGTATTTCTGACACACTTGAATCAAGGCCGGGCCGTACGTGCCGTGCACACACAAGGACCTGCTTGGGACACACTGGGACACACGCGTTCTTGTACAAACACACTCTGTCAGACCAGACAGGACTTCTTTTGGATTTTCTCGGGGGTCTCCGGTGGGATCAGGCTTGTGACGCAGCTGTTGTGACCAGCTGGGTCGGCCATGAAAAGGGAGAGGGGGGCTACAGCCAGAGACTGTGTGTGTGTGTGTGTGTGTTCGTTCGTTCGTTCGTGTTCATGAAATCACAGGTGCGTGTGTGTGTGTTGGCTACTGGTGCCGGCGTACAGGAGGAAAAGTAGTGAGTGAAAACGGCCGGGGGGGAGATGTGAAAAGTGAAAGGGATAAGAGAGTGACTAACAGACTGAGTTGAACAGCTGTCTGCTCAGTCACTGCTCATCTCTGCAGCACTCACCTCCATGTCACCCGACTATACAACCCTATTTCCTTATTGGTGTTTTTGGAGATAAACACCAGCATGTCCGTCTTCCTGCTTAACGCCCTCCAACTCGACATGAAAAGTTCAAAAGACATCAGATGTGCGCACGCGATTTTCTCGTGGCTCTTATTAGACTTCCTCCAAGCCTGACCAGGTTTTCTTGACTATGAGTACGTATCACAGACTGGTTCCTGGTGGTGCCAGGCAGGCTGTGGCTGCCCCCCCTCCCTGTCCCGGAGACATGTGCCTGGCCCTGGCCTCAGTTCCCCTCCACTTCTGCCTTCTGGCCTGCCCTGATCTGGTGAGGAGTAAGAGGCATCTGCTGCCTTTTATGGCAAAGACTTGCCTGGAAGAACTTTACCAAGAACAGACAAAGGTGTGTGTGTGTGTGTGTGTTGTAGTGAAGACAGACTATGTGCGTATGAGGGGAGGAGTGCTGGCATAGAGGAAGTTTTCTTTATCCTAAAATAAACTAATGGCCCCAGAATTTCACCTCCCCTTACCACACAAATGTTCACAAGAAGTGGAGGAGGCGTTTGTATGGAAAATGATGAAATTACAGAGGGAGAGAGGCAGGAAATAGCTCAGTGAAACAGAATGTTTTCAAAAGGAAAGAGGGGAGGAGAACGAACCGACTTGAACCTTTCACAGGAGCCTAACTTTTTTTTCCGAGGGGCTTAGCAAAAGCCTTTGAAAAGTTGTGAGAGCTGACGGTATCTGTAGATGAAGCTCCATCCTCCTCGGGTAAAGCTCTTTCACATGACGGAACATGAAGCTCACAGCGCAAAACCACACGGACCACATGAATCTGTCTGTACCCTTATGAGCAGGAAGAAGGGTTGTTTTTCTTTTGTTGTTTCTTTTGGCCTGTTTTGAGGAGGAGAAGGAAGCGAAGAGAGATAAGGAGAAATGAAACATGATAAAACAGGCAGGGGAGGGAGCATTAAGTTAAGAATAAATTGCAACAGTAAATAAAATGTGGGTAACAGAGGTCATGGAGTGCGGTAAACAGGAAGATGATGGGACGGGATAATAGTTGGGGACAGAAAGATGAAGGGGAATGAGTTATAAAGAGATGACAAGGATGGAACCCAGAGGCCAATAGGCTTTTTGGTCAGGTGAGCCGGCAGTCATGAAGAGAACAAAAGGAAATGCCCACAAGCCTAAAGAAAGATGAGATATTGGGGGCGGGGGGACAAAGAAAAGAAAGGTGGAGTGCTGAAAGCAGAGCAACAGGAGGAAAGAGGTGAAACAGAAAGTGGCCACTCATTAATAATTAGCCAGCAGTGTAATCTGCGGTGTCCTCCGGTTTTTTTAATGAGGGCAAAACAAGCGCAGGCGCCGCCTGATAGGAACAGCCCAATGCCTTGATGAATCATTAGCCAATGAATGAGAACCTGAGCAGTGTCGCGTGTGTCTGTGAACGTGATTGTGCAAGCGTTGGTCCTTCAGAATTTCCACAGGAGGCCCAGGGCAGTGTGCGGCTAAGCGTTTCTCCTGACAGATAAGTTAGACGGCAGCAGACATGTAAAAGGGGAAAACTTGAACATTTACAAAACTAAACCGCTCCGGGGCTCCGTGTGCATCCACATGCTGACATGCCTTCCCTTGTTTGATGAGGTGGAAAGCAGGGCGACGTTTCCTGGAGAGGGGAATTAAGCTGCAAAGGGCTTTTGAACACCGTGCTGTGGCCAAGAGGCCTCGTGCTCCGCAGTCCTGTCATGTTTCCTAAGTGTTTATTAGTTCCCATGGATATCAGCTGGGCCTGTGTCGATCTACCTCCTCTGCTCATTCCTTTCTCCGCCTCTGCTCTCACTCCCCCCTCTGTTCTCAATCCTTTCCCTCTAAATCTATTTCTAACATCTCTGGCTGCATGTGGACTGTGAGTGTAAGCCCCCTATTTTTCTGCAGAAACCCCACCAGCCTTTGCTTCTTTCCTGTAAAGTGCAGTGTTGGTCTCAGCAGAGCCTGAGCCAAAGTGAGAAGGGTTTTGGCTGCTGTTTAGACGTGTTTATGATCCCTCGTCATTAGCGCTATTGGAACAGCTCGCACCGGTCCATGAGCCCGGAGCTGCCGCCTTTCGGGAACGGTGGTGGAGGTGGAGGGTGGGAATCTGGGGGTGTGACTGTGAATGAGAGGGGGAAAGTGATGGCCAAGAACACATGGCTGGATCATTGTGTTTAGACAGAGGGTGTGGAGAGAGGGGAGGGATGAGAACTGGAGATGGAGGGGGCAGAGACAGGCAGAAATTAGGGTCAACAAAAGCCCAATAAATTCAGGGAGCAAACTGAAACTCCCTTGTCCTTAAGCAAACCCAAACAGTGGTAGCAGAGCCAAGAAGGAGCGGAGAACAGACGGAGGGAAAGGTTTGGAACAGGAACAGAGTCATGAACAGAATACTGGCTGTTGTTAGCTCTGACTTTCAAATTGATGAAGAAGGAAGATTGTCGGGATTAGTCTGTACATGGGAACAATCGTCCCAGACGACTCTTCCTCTGTTTATGTCTCACTCATGTATCAAGGCTTTCAACCTTTGATCCCAGATTGCACTGCTTCCTGAAACAGATGGGGGGGGGGGGGGCAGGGGCGGGGGGCGGAGAGGTTACAGCCCCAGAAGTGCAGTAAGAGTGTGATATGACGTCTTTGTGCTAAAACTAGCAGTGGAAGTACAAGGCGCAGGCAGGGGACGGCCGTCTGTGTGGGTAGCTAGTGTAGCCCGAGCATTAGGTCAGAGGTCAGAGTCAGGGGTCAGGTACAGCAACACAGGACTCTTTGTTTGGTCTGTCTGGGCTGCTATGCATTCAAGTTTGGAAAAGTCACAGAATGTTTGTGTTTGGTCACTTTCTGTGATTTCTGTGGGATATTCAGTTGCCTAAGTTTTATAGATCTCTGTGTCCGAGCTGAAGGAACCTGTGAACCAACTTGTGCCGATTCGTCCTCCACATTCAGCGTTGTTGGCTGGATATGGTTCGATACTGTATGTTTGACAGAGGCATCGTGTAGGCCTGTCTGGGAAATGAATAGAGCTGTAAAGCAAATGAGTGTGCTGTGATTAAACGCATCAGTGCTGGTGTTAATTCTGACATTTCTTACCACGTTTCAAAAATGTGGCATTTCATGGGTTGAAAATGGCTCAACCCACCCTCTACTGCATATGCATCTATGCTGAGCCTTGCAAGGCCAATGCAAAATACTAATCAGTATGTTAGAAGGGAGGGTTCTATCAGAATTTGAGGAAGTAGTTACATTTTAATCTTTTATTTGACTTTGTTGCAGCTCCTTAACCTGTCCTCTTTTCTTCTGCCTTGCAGGAAGTCGAAGACGAAGCCAAATGGGAAGAAGCCTCCGGCAGAAGAGAAGAAGCAGTACTTGGAGCTAGAGTACACAAAAATCCGCGTGGTGGACTTTGACCTCAAGGAGCTGGTGGTGCTGCCCAGAGAGATAGACCTCAACGAATGGCTAGCCAGCAACAGTGAGTGACTATGGTGGCAGTCATTGATAGAAAGCTGAGGACGATGTCCTGTACAGGCAACAGAAAGCACCACTGTAATTACTACGCCTGTAAAAGCACTTTTACGTGGTCATTGCTAAAGGGGCCTATTGTTTGATTTACGACATAAAAAAATCCTTTAGCGTTTGCTCCGACTTGGGTCAAATTTTCCTCACGGGTTTGGAATTGTTTTTTCCAGTCGGCATGCGTTTGTCTTCTGGAGATGACAAGATGTTCCTGTGGTGCTGGAGATGCAGTTCCTTACAGAGCCAAGCCCATAACACGATCCAGGCCTGGCACTGCATTCAGCCTGTTCCCAATAACATCACACACACACACACACACACACACACAGCGCTTCTTTAAACACCATCGTTTTACTGCCAGCTCCAGTGCAGTGTTTTAACTCTTATTAAAATGTATAATTGGCACCGTGAGCGTCATTTCTGGAGTTGGGTAAACTCACTGCAAAATAAAAGCGTCTCATAAGATCGATCAAGCAGCCGGGACTCTTTTTATTTTGTCTGCCTGCCTGACTTTGTTTTGACTTCGTGTCCGGTGCTCAAGAGGAACTTGCATTCCTACTATGTTTTTATTTTACACTGATACAACTCTGTTATATAAAACAGGTGGGTCATTTTTATGTGTTTAGAAGTGGAAGTTATATAAGCTGGTAAAGTTTGTTTAACCGAGTCAATAATGATTGGAGTCACTTAATTCTGCCCATACGTATAAATACGCTACTCTGAATACTTTTCCACTTCCTGCTTCTTTGGTGAGCGTGAAAAGAACGGACGGGTCCCGCGTCACAGTGCAACTTTTAAATTGTGTCCTTGGGTTTGGAGAAATCGCAATGAAATAGTCCACACTCACGTTAAGGCAGGTATTGTAGCACTCATTCAGTTCAATCCAGTTTTATTTATATAGCACCAAATCATAACAAAGTTTCCTCAGAACTCAACTCCCACACATTATTCTGTTGTGAAAATATTTGAGTTTCCTCTCTGTGATTTGTTCCTGTGTAACTGAAACTGAATCTCTCTCTCTCTCTCTCTCTCTCTCTCTCGTCTGTGCCACAGCGACAACGTTCTTCAATCTTATCAACCTGCAGTACAGCACCATCTCAGAGTTCTGCACTGGGGACACCTGTCAAGCCATGACGGCCTGCAACACGTAAGTTATCTCCCCGCCGCGTTTTGGTTTATTCATCGCTCACCTGCCGAGGCCCATTGGTTTATTCATCAAGGGATGTTTCCCCGGTCCGCTGTGGCACACTGAGCATGGCACCTTTTGTGTCCCCATGCTTGCTGTGTCTCTGCTGCAGCACAGCGTATTTGAAGACGGGTCTTAAAACTATGCTTTTATGTGATAAGGCGGACTGCTGACTTGGACATCATTTTTTAATTCTTTACCAAATTCCCTCTTTTTCTTACTACTCCAGAGCTCCTGGAGCTGGCCTTACCACTGGAACAAACAAAAGAATAATAAGGGCAGCACTCCAGAGGTCAAAAACAGCAAATAAATAAAATTCACCCAAAAGATTAACACATAAAAGTAATTCTTTTGCAGTTTTTGACCTCTGGAGTGCTGCCTTTTTTTGCTGGCTTAAAATCTGTTCATCTTCCTCTATAATGATGATGTTATGGATGAGTAGGGACAGTGGCAATTAGCAGTTTCCTGACCAGTAAAAAGGATATCTTTTCCTGCGGTTTTACAGCACAAACAACTGCCTGAAAACGCGGCGTGTGTGTAGCTCGGGGTAGTAAGAAAAAGAGGGAATTTGGCCACTGTGTGCAGTGAAACATGGCATTTCTCTGCAGTACTTCAAATCACAACATGAAGGCCTATGTAACGGGGGGAGGTGACTAACTCCTAAGTATTTATCTAACTAGTTTGCCCTGTCAGGGCGAGGTGCCGTCTTTATGTGTGAGCCCTTGGCTTTCATTTCTGTGTATACTAAAGGCTGGAAAAACCTGACTACCCACACTAGTAAACCACCACAGTCACTAGCCAGCACATTACATGCATATACATGTGCACACGCTCAGCTTGAGAGCCATTGAGAAATGACACAAGTATGACATGTTTGCTGAAAGACAAACTTGTCACAAGTTAACCTCTCAGTCAACAGTGGATTTTTCCACTTCTCTCGCCTTAAGCTGCTGCCACTAACTGACACCCTGAGAAAAAGAAGACGCAAATGTGCTTCACCTGCGGAACTTGAAGAGTGGGCAGAGCATTGCAGAATGACACGTTTTTGTTGTTTGCTCTGTGAGAACCTGAGGTAATGTCTTAATCAAGAGGAAAAACAGTTGAGTCTCACAGCTTCACTCTGGGGTCGCACTAAAATCTTTAATGGTTTTTGTTTGACTAACTGGCCTGGCTGTCAAAACTGTGTTTCTAAGACGAGGCCTACCATTTATGATTGTACCTTCCCCACTTGCCCGGCACCCCACCCTTTCCTGCTTGTGCAGGACCTAGCACTCGCGCCCCCCACCTCGTGGTGAACACTGACTGAGCCACAGTCACAGCAGCGTCAGTGCCCCTGCCTGAAGGCAGAGCCCAGCACTATTTTTGGAAGAAAATGTTTCCATGAGCTATGACGGAACGGAACCATTTGGTAGCTATTTAGACCCATTTAGTATGGGTGGATAAATGTGTGTGTGTGTGTGTGTGTGTGTGTGTGTGTGAGGGAGATGTGTGGTCATGTGCTCACACTGCTCGTTAGCATTGGATTCTTAGAGCTGGATCCATTTTGGATTTGGTTGGTAATTTAGCTTCGTTACAAATCTCTTATCAAATATTTGATTCCCTATTTGCAAAGAGTGCAAACTTTCTGCTGTCTTTTTATTGTATTACATCCTTAACACATACACACTGTGCAGCTGCAGCCACATATCAAAATGGTCACATAACATATTGCATATTGTTTGTCCCCACACTGTACATTGTGCCACCATGCCCGTCATTGATGACATGTCATGACCACTTGACCCCACAGCACCAGCACCCCACCCTATATCTAGATTACAGAGGAAAGAGGGAAATGAATAATAAATAGTTAAAAATAATACATGAAAACAGAGAAAACGCTGTTTTATATTCAAAAAAGCACCATAAGACAGCTATGAACCCAATTCATCCCATTGCAAAAACAACAACAACAAAAAAACAACAACAAACAAAACAATTAAAAAGCAATGAAAATAAGAGCGACAAAAATTAAAGGCACAAAATAGGTTTTTAAATATTAAGTGAGCAAAAACTGCATACATATAACAATGATTCATACGACTAAAATACCAGTATGTTCATCAACAGTAAGTATCCTCTGTGGCAGTGTTTTATTCTGTATATGGCTGTAGTTTGACATGTTTGGGTGAGTGTGTAGGAGTGGAGAGAAGTCATATTTGTAGTTTAGTCTGTCCCACAGTAACACAGTCTAATCCTGTGTGAGTAAGTGTATTGTAGGAGTCTGGTCCTGGTGCTGCTGTGGTCAGTAGGTCTCCTGCACGGTCACTCATGTAGACTCTTCACATTCCTCAGGATTTGTCATGTTTGCCTCCCAGACCCACACTGCCAACACTCTCACCTGCTGGCACATTTCTTTTTCACCATTTTATCTGCTTATTAATCGACCTTTCCAGCTCGCCAATCAGTCGGTTCGCCTTTTGTCTCTGTGATTATCTTACCGGTCCCGCCCTTAGCTCGCTAATAGCCACCGCTGCTCGTTGATCTGTCTCTAAAGCGTCTGCTGACCCGCTAGCGTGACTGGTTCTCTGCTGCTGACCTGCTGTTGGACATTTGTTAACTATGAATCCAATCCGCCCGCCTACAATTCAGCTATGTGGGTCACCGCTTCGGAAATGTTCGACCAGCAGCGAGACTGGCCCGGGTGCTGAGGGGAAGGGGTCAGTGTCCCGTTAACTCCCGTGACTGCAGAGAATTTTGGCCCAATCAGGAAATGAAAGCTCCGGAGCACAGGGAGATGTGTCTGTATGAGAGACGAAACAATTCATAGTGACTGCATCTTCATTCTGATGACAGAAAGTGAGACGTCGCTGGGAGTGTGGGTTTTCCCTGAATGACGAAATAAAGCCAGGTGATGATGTCTCACAGGACGATTGTTCTTTCTTCCTGTGTGACTGAACCACAAGCATTCTTTAGAAAAACGTTGTGATGAATGACATTTTCACAGCTGTGAAACAATATCCTGCTTCTCAGTGACGTGTCTTAAATGTTATTTTGAAAGGCGGAAGCAACGGGGATTGATTGCCTTTGTCTTTGCAGAATATACTACTGGTATGACGAGAGAGGGAAGAAGACGAAGTGCACTGCTCCACAATATGTCGACTTTGTAATGAGTCTTTGTCAGAAGCTGGTCACAGATGAGGAGATCTTTCCAACAAAATACGGTGAGTATCTGTGTTTACAGGCCTGTAACCGGTGCTGTGCTGCTGCCCCCTGCTGCTGCAGATATGTTCAGAGGAAATGAGTGGTGGTCCAACAGTGAACATTTGGAAGAAATTGTAGTAATGTTATTTAAGGCCACATCACTGTCCCTTCATCTGCAGATTAATGAGGCCAGTTGACATACTGTGATTGTTTTGTCCGACCAACCATCAAAGATGTTCATTTAACTGTCATGGGAAACATAAGACAAACGGCAAATATTCACGTTTGGGAACATGGAAACCAAAAATTGGTCATTGTTGTTTGAAAAGCGACTGAAACCATTCATTGATTACTTATATTATTGCAGATTCATTTTCTGTTTAATGACTTCAATTAATCAACCAGTCATTTTAGCTCTAATACTATTCGAAAGGCCTGGGGTCATACTTATATACATTTTATTTCTTGTTCTCAACGAATCCCCTGAAAAGACCCAAACAGTGAATTGATCTTACTAACGGGTATTCCTCTGTGCGAAAGATCCCCATTGTTCTCCAAAAACGATTAAAAACACATCAGTGAGCTGCAGTGTTTATTTTTCTGAACATCGTCACAGTAGTTTATGTTGAGGTGATCTAACATCCACCGCCCTGCTGCTGTAAACATTAGCAGGAGAGAGCATGTTAGTGTTTCATTCCGCAGCTACAATAATGGTTTCCTCCTGTAACGTTTCTTAAAAACTACAGAGGAAAGGAAATTATTCGGCCTTCTTTAAATAAAATATATATTTGTCTTTTGTATATATTTTTATATATTTGTCAGTTTTTAAAGGTTTACATGCTCAGTAGGAACGAATAGGCTTGAGGCTGAGGACGAGCACATTGTTGATTTTGTCCTGTCGTGGGATTTGCTGATGATCAATAAAACTATATAACAACACCAGCCTTGTCCTTTAAACATATTTCTCCCACATTGTGATTCCTGTGCCTAATCCAGTCTCTCCTGTCTGGTCTTGTTTCCTTTTTCTCCCTTCAGGCAAAGAGTTCCCCAACTCCTTCGAGTCCTTGGTAAAGAAGATCTGCCGGTACCTGTTCCACGTGCTGGCTCACCTCTATTGGGCGCACTTTAAAGAGACGGTGGCTCTGGACCTGCAGGGCCACTTGAACACTCTGTATGCACATTTCATCGTTTTCGTAAGGGAATTCAACCTGGTCGACCCCAAGGAGACGTGTATCATGGACGACCTGTCCGAAATCCTCTGCACCCCCGCCCCGCCGCCCGCCCCGGCCCCATCCACCCCAACCTCAGCGCCCTCCCCCTCTTCACAAAACCACGTGACAGAGAGATGAGCGGGGGGCGGTGGTGAGACAGCAGCCCCGGGGTGATAGAAGATAAGATAGAGAAGAGAAGGAAAGACGGCCTGGCCCCCTTCCTCGGTGCCAGCGAGACTTAGAGACCTTCCACTACCCTTATATTTCGCTACGACACCAACCTACCAGCCGGAAGGAAGGGGGGGAGGGTTTTCGAGGGGGGGGTTGGGTGGCAGGGAGGGGTTTGCCACGCCAGCAGGAATTGGCGTGAGCGTTCCTCCCAGGGGCAAATCCCTCCCATCTTCTCTGCAATTTAAACTAGGAACAAAAAAGTATGTGTATGTTTTATTTTTGGTTTTATTTCACTTTTAATTTTTGTTGAAAGTTTTATTCAGTTTTATTTTTTGTCGTGGGGAGGGGGGTGGGGGGGGGTTGCGTGCAGTGTGTCCATCGGCCCTTCACCTCCCTCCATCCTCTACCTAACATACAATACAGGAAGGGGGCTCTGCTTTGCTTCAACCTACTATTGTACAGTGTTGTTGATGTGTGGAGAAGAGGCGTCTCTGCTCACCTGCGGAGGCGGCCTGCAGGCGCACGGCCACTACACTGGCCAGTAGGGAGCCACGTTACTGCCTGACGGGGCGATACTAGCCAATCACTGTTTGGGTTGTTTATGTGGGCGATGATTAAAGCGCTTCCTACTCAGGACCTGAAAGAATACGTCACTGCTGCCAGAGAGAAGTTACTCTCCTTTTTTCATTCTCTGTCTCTTTTTCACCAGACTGCTCAGACCTTCCTATGACAGATGTTGATGGTGTTTACCTGCAGTATAGTCACATAATCACCTGGCGTTCCCCTAACAAACATGTCCCGGAGCCTACCTGTAGAGGGCAGCAGACATGTAGCGAACGCCACAGAAACCAGGGGGAGAGAGAGAGAGAGAGGAAAATCTAAAGATTGTATGTTAGATATTTAATCTGATACTTTGAGACAGGCCGGTGCCCCTACGAGGCTGAATCAGAGCTGTGTGCTGGCGTTCAGCACAGCAGCAGCCCCTTAAAACCACCATCACCACCACCAACACCCACTCCAGCAGCACTGAAGGACAAAGACATGAGGTAATGTCTGCAGGCTCAGAGAGGGAGAGACGGAGACAGAAAGAGGGGGTGGGAGTCGATGGTGTGGCGCTGCTCTGCTGTCTAACAGTCACCAGTACTCCCAGGGTAAAACAAAAAATCTCCACATCTGTTTGTTTTTTTTTCTCTGTCCCTTTAAATTTTTCTTTTTAAAAAGGTTATCAGAGGAAAATTAGTTCAGATATAATAACGATAATGGTATCATTACACATGTATAGAAAATGCACAGTCTGCTTGGACTTTACTGTACAAAGAATCGCAAGCGGGTTCTGTCAGACATAGCCTCTGTATGGAGGAGGATTGGGTTTATAATTCTCCTTTTTTATTTATTTTAATTTTTTTTTTTTTTTTTGCAGGGTTCTTCAGTTCTGGCTCTCGTTTTATGTATTTTAATTATTAACTAAGTTAAAAGCAATTTAATATTTTAAGCTCTGCGGATTATAATCTAATAAAAGAGAGAAATGCCACCCGGCCTCAGTGTCTTCTGTATGAAAGTGTGAATGTGTGTGTACATGAAACAAGAGGGAAGAAACCGGTGTGTTTCATCATGAGGAGCACTCCTCGGCCTGTAACAACACATCGCATGATGTCTTCTGAGGCTGTGGGAGGACTCCGTGAAGACAATCACCATCAGATTTATACCAGAGAACCTGTGTTGCAAACTGGGGGCATCACATTTGTAAAACGTGGAAGTCGTTGCATTATGGGAAATGTAGGATTGTGGGGGGGGTTTACACTTGGGACAAAAAGTCAGGACTTCGAAGCCTCTGCTGCTTCAATTCTGACTCTGGTCTCTTGTGAGTAGAGCCCAACCGGTAAATTGGCCCGGACAATTCATTGGTTTATATTTGCTTATGACAGATAATGTATCGATCTGTATTAACTAAGATATGTTTGTGGTCAAACTGTAACTATTGCAGCTTGTCCACCAGAGAGCAATGATGAGTGTATTTTTAATCTGTTGTCTTTCACAGGACATATCTTGGTTTTAACAGATCCTTTTCACAGCAGTGAAGTATTCTACCAAATAGAACTGATCAGAAATGTTTGTGCATACCAGCCGGATCATTACTAGATTTTTCAAACTCTCAAATATTGATTTCGGCCTCAGACTCCAGCGTCTGTGCTGAGTCCCCTAACCTAATGTTCTGCATTGGAGTGTCCTTTTTAAATCCTATTATTTGGCCTCTCCATCCACAACACACTTCACACAAAGCATTCTTCTTTATTGCTTTCAGATACATGCAGTCACTCTTAATAAAAAATTTAAAAAGCTCAAACACATCCGATCTGGACTCATCAGGTTTTATAACAGTCAGCATCTCATATTTCTCAGTGCATTCTGTCTCTGCTTCCACGCTGACCCTGAGTGAAAAGCTCGCTGCATACATTTGACTGCAAGGCGAAATGTGATGAGGATTATTGATTGCAGGTGATCCATAACATATAGTTATTATAAAACAAATATGATGTGATTTTGCAATCCTCAAACTGATTCATTCTCGTATAAAATGCCTGCAGACACGGTTTACGAGCTGTCCATCCTGGACCTGCGGATCCCCGCAGTGACCCGTCGCTTTCTCACCGACGCCCGCAAGGTGACGCCCTCGGTCAGTTTGAACCGAGCGATGCCGCCTGACTCGTCCAGTTTCTTGGCGCTGCAGCACGGTGTCGGCACCTTCACGGCGTTACCAAACTTGGAGTAGTCCACCGCGTACATGCCGTCCTCTTCGGACACCGTGGGCACGAAGCGCTGCCCCCACAGGATCTCCTCCGACACGTAGGAGGTCCTGGCCTGCGTGGTGATGCCCGTGGTCTCCACCACCCCCTCCAGCACCACGATCACCTCGATGTCCTGGTGTTGCAAGTCGGAGGCGGACAGGTTGTACAGAGGGCTGTCCTTGTCGATCACGTGGCAGATGATGAGGGGGGACACCAGGAAGACGCCGTTGGTGCCCACCGGGTTATCCATGTGGATGTCGATCTGGTCCAGAGGCACCACCTCGCCCTCATCGGTGGTGGTTCTCCTGACCACCTGCATCCGCACGGTGGCGCTGATGATCATGCTTTTCCTCAGGTCCCCGATGCGGACCATGAAGCACAGCTTGTTATTTCGGATGGAGATGACGGCGTGCTTGCTGAAAATGAGCGTCTCCGCTCGCCGGTTGGCCTGCGCAGTTTTCATGAAGATGCAGCCGAGCATGATGGCGTTGATGACCAGCCCCACAATGTTCTGCACGATCAGGATGACGATGGCGGAGACGCACTCCTCGGTGATCATCCGGCCCCCGAAGCCGATTGTCACCTGGACCTCTATGGAGAAGAGGAAAGCGGAGGAGAAGGAGTGGATGTCCGTTACGCACGGGACAAAGTCGTCTCCTCTCTGGTCCAAGTCGCCGTGCGCAAAGGCAATGAGCCACCAGATCATCCCGAAAAGGAGCCAGCTGCACAGGAAGGACATGGTGAAAATGATGAGCGTGTGGAGCCATTTTAAATCCACGAGCGTGGTGAAGACGTCCTGCAAGAATCGGCCCTGTTCTCGGATGTTGGTGTGCGCCACATTGCAGGTGCCGTTCTTGGCGACAAACCGGGCTTTCCTCGGTTTCGCCTTGAACTTGGGGTGCACGACACCCTCCGCCAAACGTGTCAGCAAGTAATCCTCAGGAATGAGTCCCTTCCTGGACAACATAGCGCTCCCATACTATGGAACCCGCAACCCCTTTGGCTTTAAGGGTGCTGGTTCGTCTCCGCCCGGCTGAAAGAAGAATATTTTCCTCTTTCCCGGTGCTTTTTCTTACCACACGGTCAGCTCCTCGGCAGCTGTCGGGCGCAGGAAAGGGACTCCTGTTGTCGCCCGTTTTCTGGAGGTATGTGCGCTCCTCACGTTGCCTCCAGATCCGGGCGCTTCGCTACCGCGAAGTCCCTTGAGAAGATTCCTCTTCCAGCTCCGCAGCTGACGCCGTCACTCACGACACCGACCGACCGGGCATAGTTGCGCCACGCCGCCCCGTCCCGCCGTGAATCCACCCACCGGTGGTCGCCTCTCGCCGCGGCCTCGGGCGTAGAAGACACTCAGTGAGACGTGAAACGTTGACGCGGGGAAATAATGGACATCTGATCTGAGTTTTATCACCTTTGAAAGAGAACTCAGCTACGTGCTGACTCCGCCACTTCATTATGGCTCGGTAACGTGAGATGGAGACGCGGAGAGGCAGTCCCTCCCTCCCCCAGCTCTGTGATACCCTTCCTGTTATGTTCAACATGCAGCAGTGGACCCAGCACGCATTAAAACTGTTTAGTTGTGCAGCCTAAATGCCACAGACAGGCAGCTCATCCTCTGAATATATAATGGGTTAAATATAGGGCACTCTACGGTAAATCCTCCTCAGGCAGCTTGGTATAAACTTTACATGAATAGAAAGTGAGCTGTTCACCCACAGGAACCAGAGTCAGTCTTTTCTTTAACATCCAGTCCTGAGTTTTGACATTTAATGTTCCTTCTCCTTTTCATACCCATGGGGAGACTTTATTTTACAGGCCTCTGTGCTCCTCTGGCGTTCACAGGACTTTCTGTTGTCTGATGTCAGTCCTCTCGTCCCACCTTGACAGCCTTGAGTATATGAGGATGATCACCTTGCTGTGTGTCTGGCTCTTTGCCTCGTCCTGCTGACAGCATCATGTATTCCTCAGCTCTGCGCCAGGTCACTTTAAACCTGCCACCTGCTGATGGTCTCACTCACACATTGACAAATAAACTTTACCATCACTTTAGTCTTAATTTCAGTCCAAACGTGCCCAACTAAAAACACAAACGTAAATGATAATTTATGTTTTATTAACAAAGAATTCACTTTTTATGTACAAATATAATACAACATGGTTAAAAAATAAGGAATATATTCCATGGGACAATTGCACTTTGAATGTCTTCCTTTAATGCTCCTCTCTCTCTCTTCTTGTGCTATTTGTCTGCTCGCACGAAAGAGGTGAAGATGCTGTCCTCCTTGTCCAGCAGGGCCTGGGGCGTGTCGTGCTCCAGGATGATCCCCCGCTTCATCACAATCACCAGGTCGGCATTCAAGATGGTGTGGACGCGATGCTGCGGGACGGAGGGAAAAAAAAACATCAGTCACTACACTGAACAGCACGGAAAGCTTCTCCGCTCGGTCACTTATTCAGACCGACACATCCTAAATGAGTCTTTAGAAACAAACATTCACTGCTTCATCACACAAATGTCTTACAGCACATGGATTAGTACGAGACACACAATTAAACTGGCTGTTAAAGTAGGAGAGGTTCTGGCTCAGGAAAATGTTCCTCTGGTAAATACCAGAGGTTACCGCCTTTTCAAGTCATCACAGGTGGGAACCTGTGATGTAACTTCTGGTATCTTGATTAGTTCATGTGAAATATCTAAAGTGAAGAGTCGTGACATTTTAACATTTATGGGCGATCTTTTCAGTTACTTTATGATGAACTAACCTTCAGAAACCAGAGGTGTTTAAGTCTGGAATCTGCTCTGATCTCACCCTTCCTACTCTTCTCTCTTACCCTTTTTTCAGCACAATCCTGCAGAAGTAGCTCTTTGTCCTTGCAGCTTGTGTTTGCAGCTTTGCGTCAGCAGTAAAGGATGGGGGGGGCAGCGCTCACAGGGGGGAAAGGGAGCAGCTACATGCATTACAGTAAAAGACTAACGCACTGGCACAGTGTCGGGGAGATACTCACTGCTATAATAACTACTGTTCGGTCAGCAAAAGCCGTCATCACCACTTTCTGCAGGATGCTCTCCTGTGAGGACAGAAGCAGAGGGAGAGGAGTTGAACACCACAAACGTACTTTCATGTTGACTGAGAATCAAAGACAAAAACAAAAGTACATGAGTAAAAAAACAGCTAACATGTTCCTTAATGCCGGTTAAAAAAACTAAAAACCTTTACGGTTCAACCTCTCTGTCACCTCTCTTGTTCCTCATCTTGGTGTGCCTGATTAAACGCTCCACTGTGTTTCCTAAGGGCAGAGCAGCTAGGTTATTGTAAGCTAGAAATGTCGCTCTTTGTCAATGATCATTCAGGAGAAGGTCTTAAGTAAGAAGCAGCCATTTGTTGACACTGACTCCCCCTCAGGCTCTCGCTGCACTACGAGTATCTGCCCTCCAATTCATTCTCTCTCTCTCTCTCTCTCTCTCTCTCTCTCTCTCTCTCTCTCTCTCTCCTTCATGCACACCTCCTCCACTCAGGCGTTCTTTTTATACTCCTAGTATTTCAGAAAGCATCGGCTAAACAACCCTGTCATCTAAACCTGACGAGCGCCTGCTGTCACTCCCATAATCACAGATCTTTAAATAAATGATTGTCTGATGTTGTTAAAAAGCTGATATTTTCATTTATGATCAGATGAGAGAAATCTTTATAAATGTCTCAATCTGTCTGCTTGTGCTCATTGTTCTTTGTTTCCATGTCTACAGATGAAAATGACCTGCTGAACTTTCAGCCCTCACACTGATTGAACCTCTTGTCTCCTCCATTTTGGTTTCTCTAATTTCCTTCATGCTCCTTCACTTTGCGTTCTGTCATCTTTCCCTTCACTGCTAATTTCCTCCGTGTGCCCTCTACCACCTCACAGTGCTCTTGTACTCAAAGCACACTGACCGTTGCCATGTCTATGGACGCTGTGGCTTCGTCCATGATGAGGATGCTGCTCTTCCTGACGAAGGCTCTGGCCAGACAGAACAGCTGTCTCTGACCCTGACTGAAGTTTTCTCCTCCCTCCGTCACCAGGGCATCTGAATCATACATAAATACATATTTATGTATGAAACAATGAAACACATACACACTGCTTTATACTAACACATGACCATACATTATTATTTTAACTAAATGATGAGAGGGCAAAGTTAATTGGCCATTAACTTCTGGCTTACAGATCAATATCGTATTGATTTTCCATTCACATCTCTGTGTCATGAATGAGGCCAAGTCATAAAATGATGAAATGAAACTAAATTGGTCTTCAGTGAGCAATCAGTCAGTGCACATGCGGTTGTAAACATTGATTCTGCCCATCGTCGTCATCGTCCCGTCGGAGCTGCTGCGGTGTCTCGATGCAAATATCCGCCTCCTGTATCAGAATACACGTGCATGAATGTTTTACCTCCCTGTCGGAGCTGTATTATGTGTGTAGCTGCTCTGTCCTGCAGAGTTTTACAGGCAAATTATTCTTAGCTCACTGCAGTTCGGAGTTCTGACACAGGAGACCAGACGGTTGCAGACTGCAGCAGTCTCACGATCAGATCAGATGTTAGCTGCAAGCCAACAGGCTTCACTTAGATACATGATGAATGCTCTGCTGATGCACGGGGCCTCCTCTCTGCACGCGCTCTTACTTTAGCTCCAGTTAGTTTGCAATTTATTACTCTTGTGTTCTTTATGTCATCCTGCCAAACGCTTTCTCATCATAGCAAAACAGAGAAATCATTGGCTACTCATGTGGAGTAAGACTGCTGCTGCTCATCTAACCTCACTGTGTGTGTGTGTGTGTGTGTGTGTGTGTGTTAGAATTGAGCTACTTGCTGCTTTAGTTTATGTTTACTGGAGCCACATGTTTGCTGAGATATTGATCTGTAACCCAGGACTTAATGGCTAGTTAATTCTGCCCTTTAATTTAGTTAAAGTAGAAGTGAAGCATCAATCAAGCATCAGAGTCTTGTGTTGCATATAAAGCAGAATACAGTTTACTGCAGTGAGGCAGGAAGTCTTTGTTATTGCAGCGATGGAGACTTACAAACCTTTTTTATTTTCTCATATTTATATGAAGAATTTAATGGGTTTTACTCTTTGGAAAACAGCCAATCTGTCTATTACATATATATTTACATTGTTAAAACAAACAAAGATGTTCTCACCCAGGCCTCCTGGAAGGGATTTAACAACAGGCTTCAGCTGAGCAATGTCCAGAGCTTCCCAGAGCATCTCGTCTGTGGCCTTCATCTCTGGGTCCAGGTTGAACCTATACACACACAAAACAAACGCACACACACAGACATACACATCTATTAATACTAAGGACTATTAGCTACATAATATATCTACTCAATATACCCATTCCTTACATTCAACACTTAAGTTAAAGACACGGAGAACAAATGTCATCATGGTCTCTGAATCTATTTGAAGCATTGACAGTGTTGCTTATGATTATGTAAGGAACATTTCAGTCAAAGGAGCAAAGCCTACGAGGCAACTCGAGCTGCACAGCTACTTTCACACGTGACATGCCTCCTCTCTGCATCGTCTATCCAACATATCCTCAGAAACGTCCAGCACTCCCTCCGCTCAGTATGCTTTTATGTGATTCGACTGACTGAAATGTCCAAAATTAGAGTCCGACAGCATCACAGATCTTCCTCAAATTTCTCCTAATCTGTTCTCCAACATGACTAAGCTTTGATGGCCACTGCAGCCCATTGAAGTCTAAAAATAAACCTCTCCAGTGGAGCTTCAGAGGAATGTCCTCTTATCTAAAAAGCCCTCGGCTCTACTCATGCTTCAAATAAGTGTCTTTGAAGTGTGTCACAGTTTGCCAACTGGTCCTGTTACTGGAAATGCTCTGTGTTTTGCCCGTTCTGCTGAAACTAGATCAGTACCACCAAATCAAATTCTCTGCGACGACTCGTGAGTAAAATTGATTTTCACCATACCGGATGGTGCCGCTGAACAGGATGGGGTCCTGGAGGATGATGGACAAGCGAGACCTGAGGGTCTGCAGAGGCAGCTTGGCAATGTCGATGTCGTCAATCACAATCCTCCCTGTGAAAGAAAAATAAATCAGGAATCACGTACAAAGGCACAAGACTACATTACAAGCTGCAGCAGCAAAGAGAAAAGCATGTATCGCATTTAATACATCAATAAACAAAGCTATTTCTTGCTAGTGTTGTCCTTTAATTCCATTACATTTCACACTGAGTTACCCTCAAACATGTCCACCATGCGGAAGAAGGCCAAGGAGAAAGAGGATTTCCCGCTGCCTGTCCTGCCACAGATCCCCACCTGAAAACAAACAAGTCTGAATCATCACTATCGCCAACATTTAATCATGAATTGACCGTTTTTTCAGGCGTCCTCAGTTATGTTACCTTCTGGCCAGGGCTGATGTGTGCGTTGACATTTTTGAGCACAGGCTTCAGTGTGGCGTCGTATCGGACGCTCAGATTCTGGATCTTGATCTCTCCCTGGCGGGGCCAGCCGTCGGGGACCTGAGACACAGCTGAGACACGCACAGGAACATCAGTGCATTTTAGCTTTTGCTGTTTTGGTTTTTTTGCCCCTCAAGAAGCCAAAAACCACAGCTGCTGCAGCTCAGTCCATATGATGATTTATTATGTTTAAATTAATTATGAATGCATTTTAATGCCTTCTGGCTGAAAGGAAAGAGGGGGAAAGAGGATTTCAGTTAAGACTGCGACTGTGTTGCTGCACTCACTGAGCAGCCCCTCGTAATTCTCTGGTTCAGTTTTGAGCAGGCCGTTAATCCTCTTGACCGAGCCAAGCTGTACTTCCATGTCTGCCAGGTTACGCACCATCCAGTTCATGTAGTTGGATACCTGATACATGGAAAGAGGAGGGGAGAGGAGGAGCAGGAGGGGGAGGGGAAGTAGAGACAAGATGGGTAAAGGTCACTCTAGATACACACTTGGCATTAGGAGGATTAGGTTAGGAGGGTAGTGAGTCCTCTCATATCACAAACACCAACATTCAATTATTAATTGACCATATTTGCTGTTTATGGTAAATTATTAATTGAATGTTGGTGATAAACTGAAATATGAAATATTAAAAAACATAAATGATTCTGGACACTAGCTGTGCACCGTTGTTGCACTGCAGGGTGTAAGAGATTCAGTAGTTTAACATGTTTAACTCAATAACAATTTACATATCTCTATATATGTAAAGAGAGGTCAACTTCTCATGACCTCAAGATAAACAGCTGTTTGTGACAATGCTTTTTTCAGATAGTCCAGTGAATTTTTAAATGGCTCACGTAACATCAGATCTAGAAGAATCTTCTCAACATTTAATACTTCAGCTCATCTGAACATTTTAAAAGAGACATTTGTTTCACTGGACTTGATGCAGTATTTTATATTTTTTAATAAGCAGTGTTTTAAGTTGGATTTTACATTATAAAACATTTTAAAGTTGTATTTTCTGCTGCATGCAAAGAAATGGTTAAACTACAAAGTGGTATTTTTGAAATGATTTTAGAATACTTATGCTTTTTAACATTCAATATAAACAAAACTCAAAATAAGAAATCTTAAATATAGTTAACCATATAGTTAAATATAACAAAAAGAAAATAAATATATATTGGGAAATAAATATAACATTTTTGACGTGGAATATGTACAATTTGCTGCTAAAACACATAAAAACACCTGCATAGTCCTTAAAGAGTGCAGGTAAACAAGCGATAAAACACACAGTCTCACCATGAGTGCGTAGGTCAGTCCCAGCCCCACCAGACCGGTGGACAGCTGGTTGTACAGAGAGTTAGTGATGGAGGCTACAGCTGCCACCAGCACCACACAGGCTCCAACATACTCCTGTAGAGAGAGACAACGTCAGCTCTGCTGCAACAAGATAATGCATCACTGAATAATTCAAAAAGGTAAATAAAATAGAAATAGAAAGCCTTTATTGTCATTGTACACAGTACAATGAGATTTAAAAAAATAAAAAAATAAAAGCAGATCCATTATTATAAATCTGTTTAATGTCAGCACATGACAAAGAAGGACACGGACAAAAAGCCCTGTGTGTTTGCTTTTGCGTCTGTGCACATAAATCCATAAACATGTGAAACACTATGATAATAATAAGATGAAAAATTCAGTTTTTCAGGATCCCAACAGAGGGAGCAGTTACCCGGCAACATCAGTGAAAGTGTGGAGCAGCTGCTGTGTGACCAACAGTAAACAGGCCTGAATCTGAAAGAGCTGAGCAGGAGATGGGTCCTCACCATGCGGACCTCCAGCCAACGGTTGGCAGCTGTGAGGAAGAGAGAGGCGATGTTGTTGGCATCAGTGAACTGCAGTAGCCGCTGTCTGAACCTGGGCTCATACCTGCCGATGCAAAAAGACACGCCTCAGTTTTAATTGTGCTTCTCTGTCCTGCTATTATTATGATTATTATTATGATTGTTATTATTACTACAGGAAGATAAATAGTAATAATTACACAATTCAAGTGATACTAAAACAATAAAACAGTATTACTGCAGCTGAATAGCATTTCATCACCCAACACTGCATCAAAGCAAACTACAGTGACTCAGGAGATTTAATGTGTATGCTCACCATGAGGGCAAGTGGGTTTGTGGTTTTCGAGAGAAAGTTAACAAAATGCCAACTAAATGGAGGTAAATACAACTGAATTAACACTCTAGAGCTTATGGAAATGATCATCTGAAAAGAAACGTACAATATCTTTAACCAGTATCTGACTAAAGAAAATTCTTTGAATAGTTTGTCCCCCATCATTGAACAATCCAAAACCCATGAATATACAAATACTTTCATTGTAAAAGTGTAACTGCTGGACACGAGACGCCCCTGACGTCACTGGAAAGTCACTTCTCAGTGTTTGTGCACTGAAGGTTTCCAGTTTCAAGTTTCATGCTGGACCACTGTCAGCTTTCGATCCAGTTGTGATGTCATAACCTGAAATTTAAGGTGACCACGGAGAAACTTTCCTCCTTAAACTGCCTTCTATCATGAAACGCTGCACATACATGGCTCTGCCCCATGAAGCTCAAATATCAAAATAAAGTAACAACAGGCACATTTTTGAGTGAAGGAGGCCTGAGAGTTTATATCCCACTTAAACAGTGTTGTGCAATCATCCACTGCTAACATTGCTCAGATAGTTCGACCTGTTAGTAATAATTACCTGAGGGCTCTTATTGTGGTGAGACCTTCCACTGTCTCAGAGAAGTGGGAGAGTAAAGGGAGTTGGGTGCTGTCCTCCAACTGCTGCAGGTCCCTGACCAGAAGGACACAGTAGAGAGGAAATATCAACTGAAGTTGATTCAATTAAAATCATATATATATATATTTATATATATATCAAAATGAATATACATAATATTATTATTAATTAAGCTTGTGTCACATAATGGAATTCCAGAATTGCATTGAGTCATTAAGACATTGACTTCTCTCCTCCACTTTCACAGGAATATAATTATGGTGAAGTACATGATACTTTTTTCTTGAAATGTTATTATATTTTGTGCCAGAAAAAGTAAAATTCTAATGTCAAGTCATGAGAAATACGACATAGTCCTGTGTTATTTCTGTGTAACTGTACAATGCGAACTTCTCCACAGGTCGTAAAAACCCTGACGTTCCTCGGTGTCCTCAGCGGTAGCTACAGCCCTGGTCACAACATCTGACGAAGAAAAAATACAGAGTGTGATATCCATCCCTCCGTGCCTGTCTGACTCACCTCGAGGCCACCCGGAAGTATTTCTGGATGAAGTAGCAGGTGACTGCCAGCGGCAGGAGGGCGATGAGGAAGACAGGAGTCACGTAGGAGATGACTCCCAGGGCAGATACACACAGCAGGGTGGAGCGGGAGAGGCACTCCAGGGTGGTGGGGATGTGCTGGTCGATTGTGTTTGTGTCTGTGGAAAATCTGTTGAGGATGCTGCCGAGCGGAGTCGTCTCAAACAGCCTGGAAGCATGAACGCAGCGTTGGATCAGTTTTGATATTCATTTACCCTCAGGAATCCAGGTTCATTTAATAATCTAATAATTTCTTTTCAAAACTGTTTTTTCCGATTATATTATTCCCCAAATATGCTAAATCCTCAGAGTCTATAATTATATTTTAGAGATTTCCACATGATGAAATAAGACAGTAATGTCCTACGTGAATCAAAGTAGTGCAGTCAGCTGCTTAAATTTATATTATGTGAAATACATCTGTTTATTCAGCTGTGCATATGTACAGTACATGCAGGTGTGTTATGTGCATGTGTGATGTCTCCTAGGTTCTGTGTGAGGGCAGCAGATGGTGCTCTGAGTAATGGGGCGAAAAAAGATGCATTTAACTGCTTTCCCCTTTTAAATGATGTCTTTTAACACACGCACAGTCAGTGAGCACACATCTCTCTGTCTCTGTCACATGTCATACGCACGCGCGCACACACACACACACACACACACACACACACACACACACACACACCTCATGGGTGCCAGTATGATCTTGTTGAGGAGGTTGTGGTGGAGCTCCTTGGCCACTTTGAGGCCGGTCCACTCCACAGCCACGGAGGTGGCCAGACACAGGACGATGCCCAGGCAGCACAGCACACTGAACACCGACAGATACCACGAGTGACTGAAGCCGCAGTCCTGCACAGAGAAACACAGCGTTATTAAACACCAGACTGCAACTCACACTCTCCGTGTGTGTCTTTGTGTTTGAGAAAGTGTGCACTGTAATTACAAGCATAATTAAACTCTGAGGATGGTTCAAAATGATCTGTCTAATGTGACAAAAGCCAGTGAAGCTGCAAAAGCTGATCTGGCAACATTTAAACAAAAAAAGAAGCTCTGAGCTTCTCCACTTTGTCCTCACTTTAAACTCCCACTTCTTTTCTACCTTCTTTTAGTATTTAAGTGTTCACAAAAAATCTTCAGCAGATAAAATATCTACTTATGATATCAAACATTCAAATACAACCAGTTCAACCCAAAATGTATTTCCATCAGGAAACTGACGTCCAGTTGCAACCAGTTATTTCAGCATGACTCATGTTCATGTGATGATGCACTGGAATAAACCTGAGAGATTACAGACCCCCACCAGAGGCTGAGACACGCAACATACCCAGCATCTAATGCTAACGCTGGAGGTGGGGGGAGTTGAATTTCTTGCTGCAGGTGATGAAGGAGCAGTGTGTGCGTGTTGGAGCAGGTAGAATGCGGCAGGTCGAGGACATGAAGGATTGGATGTCTGCCTGAACAACCATTTGGATCTCTACACCCAAGTGGATTTCTGAATGAAGAAATCAATTTTCTTATATTAAGAATTTGTGATATCATACCATGTCAAATCAAGACAATCGTATGTATATAGCCAAAAATCACAAGCCTCAGTGGGCTTTAGATTCATTCATACATGACTCTTTCTGTCAATATCAAACAATTATTTGTGACGATAACTACGTTTATGATATTAAGAATGAATGTCCTGAAACCACAAATCAGTTTCAACTAGTTTAAAATAAATTAAAACAGTCAGAAAACACCAAAATTGATGTTTCTGACATCACAATTGTAATCTGTTATATTAAAAAGGGGTGCAGTCAGTGATCTAGATCTAGAAACCTTATCACTTACAAAATGATTGGCAGGTCTTTAAATAGATAGACTATTTCTTAATACAGTAGACATTTACATTATTAGTAGTTTGTTTATAACAGTTATGCCAGGCTAAGATGTTGTATAGTGTTTGGTTGAGAAACACAATTATTCATCTCCATTAACAGCTCAAATGCTTCGATTATGTTTGAACATGTATATGGTCAAAAACTGACAAATAAGGCCTTTATAACAAGTCAAATAGAAGATCAATATAAAAGAAAAAAGGCACTTGTTCAAAATGCAGACTAATCCCCACTAGAAACATGAACATCTCCACTTGTGTAATCCTTTTATTGTTCCTTTCATTCCATTCCTCATTTCAGACAGATTATCTCTCAACTTTAAGTGCCTTTACAGTGAATATTTCGTTTTTAAGCTCCTGTCTGTGCTATCAGACGGCGGCTGAGAAGTAACATGAACTGTCAGTGCTTTGTTTTATAGTAGAACAGGACTCACAAGGACTAGTCCGATGGCACAGCCAAGATTAGATAAACCTGGCAAATCCACTCTGAAGCTCAGCCAGACAAAATGTCCTCGGCATTCAAGCGACAATCTATCTGCACTTAACTGTACATTCAGTGTGTGCTCTGTTTGTCCTGGACAGGAGCCTCCGCATGACTGTGTAAAATGTGACCCTGGCAGTTCAGTTCACAGGACGGAGACACACATAGGCAGACAAGCAAAACAAAGACACACACACATATACATATGTACATAACTATTAATAATGGAGCTGCTTCACTGGAACATGATAACCTGCCAACAGCTGGTGTGGCTCCCGTGTGAACGCTGCAAATCAACCTTCGCCGGTATTTATATTGTGTTTCTGAACATGTGTGTGTGCAACTCTCTGCTTTCACTGAATGTGTGTTTACTGTGTGCTTATGTGTGTGTGTGTCTGTGTGCGTGCGTGAGTGCCATTTAGAGACTATACTGGCAAAGAGGTCGCTGAAAAAGACAAGCTTAAAACTGAACAAAGGTGAAAGAAGCTTATGTAGGTGACAAATTGTCTTTCCTCACGCACACACGTTTATTGCTCTTTCTAAATCAGGATAAGGGTTTACTTCAGGTCATATCAGTTGGGATGTTTTCATTCGTGGTTTAAAAGCCTCAAAGATCATTTATTTCGATGGTTTCTGCAGACGTTTTGACAAATTCTGCATGAATGAAACCTCAGCAGCACTTTCTCTGTATCATCCTCGACAGTCACATGTGAAGCCTCATGGATGCTCTTACTTACAGTAAACATCTTTTTATATTAAGTGCTGTTTCATTTTGACACAGAGACACGCATCTAGTCGACATGCAGAGTCCGAGCTGCAGTTGCTTCAGGGCGTGTTAGCGTACGCTCCATCTGGAGCTGGCAGTGTCTGTGTATCAGGTCAGCGCCGCTAAACTGAGATTCCCAGGAGAATTAGTGAGAAAACTGTTATGTCATTTCACGCCGGCCTGTTCTCAAAATAATAAATAGATGTAATAAACAATTTTCTACATTTCCCCAATGATTATTTTCAGTATTAATACAGATTTATCAGAAAATAGTGAAAAACGCATTTCCTCAAGCCCAAGTCATCAAATTGGTTGTTTTGTCCAACCACCATTCAAAAACCTAAAAATATTCACTTTACTATCACATAAGACAATGTTTTTGGTTTGTGACGCCTTCAATATAAAGAAGTGTCTAAATGCAAATGCTCATCGCAGGTGTCAGAAGTTTATAAGTCACCTGTTCTGACCTCTAAACTTCTCAGATCATCTAATTTGAGCACATTTTCTGAGGCCAAAAGATGTAAAACATGCAATATTATTATTATTTCTTTTTTAATAAATGAAGACAAAATAATATAATATATCCTTATTAATACCATAGGATATTCCTGTGCCAGAAATTGCTTGAAAATTTCAACAATATAAGAATAAAAAACAATAAAGATGTAAATGTAAAAGTGTATAAAGAGGAAATGCTAAAACCAGGAGTGTCTAATAGACCAATAAAAGTAAGATGAATTATTAAAATGAATAAACTAGAATAAGTAAAAGTTATATGAGCATATTAAGAGCAATAAATAGAACTGGTTGTCCGGAATTGATTGACTAATCGTTTCAGCTCGATTGAATCCACATATAATCAATCTGTTTATTTACGACCTCTTAAAAGCAGTGGTCTTTAAGAGGAAAAGACTGATTGACTAAAAACTGCTGATCAACACAGAAACAACTTCCAGCCTCTCACCTGAACGACGGTACAGTTTCGAGCGGTGGCTTCCATCTTGGCCGTGATGACGCGTGACGTCCAGTGTGCCAGCCAGTAGTCTATGGCGACCATGAGGGAGTGTTTGAGCAGCTGTGACAGGAAGAGCAGGGTGAGCAGGAGGAGCCCGGCGGAGGACAGGTAGGTGCCACAGGAGCGCCAGGGGATGGTGGCGCGCTGACGCATCACCTGCGACATGTTGTCGTCATCGTCACTCTCCAACGATTCCTCTGGGATCAAGACAGAGACGAGGCAAAATGTTAGAGTCGTGGTTTAGTTTTTCTTTGTTTTTTTAAGTGTGAGATTTAATCGACTTAATCTTTGGAAAGGAAATTGACTGTGCCCTTCCAGATTTTCTTTTTCTTACTTGACATAAAAAGGTATTTAACTCATCGCCCCTGCTGTGACTCACAGCTTATGTGCTGACGTTTCTAACATTCCTCCTCCTACCCTTCTTCCTAGATATTTAATCGTCTTCGTTTTCTCTCTCTATCCTTTTTTTTCTTGTTTCCTTTCTGACACTTTTCTCAGATCTTGTCCTCCTGAGTCTGTCCACTCCTAGCACAAGACAGGAGAGAAGAGACGTAATAACAGAGGAAGAGCAGCAGAGGGGAGGGGAAACCACAGAGAAAGTATGCCACACTGTGCAGTACCTCTAATCATGTTCATTCCATGAATGGCATGTTTTTCGGGGGGCAACAAAGCAGCCATGACACACTGACTGGGGTTGAGGAGCTAATGCTAACGTGACCGCCCACCTCCTTCCCACCCCCTGATGTAAATATATCTCATGACATCATGCAGCAAGCTTTAGAGCATGAGGCTGCGTGTGGGAGGCTCAGACAAGCTGGAGGCCGAGAGGAAGCAGGAGGGTATAGGAGGAAAAAAAAGGGAGAAAATGACCGGCAGAGCTAAACTGACTACTGCTACCATCATCTACTGTGCAATCATGCTGGCATTAAGTAGGTTTTGAGGAGCAGGAGTGACTAATGTTTGGAGAAGAAAAAGTGAGAAAAAGAAAAGACTCAATGGATGATGAGATTCTGAGATGGTGGGAGAAGCGGACACAGCTTGCAGCGTCACAATGCCACAGACTTGGTTTGCTATTTTTTGTTTGTTTGTTGGTTTCAGTCCATGCTTTCTAGCCACACCTGCTCCATCGCACATGAGGGCAGCACCTGATGCTGGAGCCATCGCACAAGTCCACGCAGGGGTGCCACCAGCACAGGGGAGACAACACAGAACACAGATAAAGAGTACAGCCACTGCACTTTAGCACCTTCCACTAACAGCTGCACATTCACCAGCACAGACACACACACATGTAAAGGATCAGGTTTAGTGTTTAGCAGTGTTTTTGACATATCTGGTTGCTGACAGAACAAGAAGGTCTGGAGCATGTAACACTCTTGTAATGTGTGCTTTGCATAGACAGGACAAGAAGAACAAGAGACAGTATTAAAATACAGGAAAGTTGTGGTCATTCAAATCATTGCAGCAAGTGTGAACATTAAAAATAAGCTGATGAACTTAAGCTTTACTGCTCTTCAGCAAACGCACCCAACAGGAGAATAGAAATGTTACTCTGCCTTCATCATTATCAGTGTTCACACACATACACATTATAATCAGGCTGGAAGCACTGACTGCAATTATCCACACATTGTCGTGACACGTGACCTCTCACCTTCCTCGTCCTCTTCAGTCTTAGCGGCCTCTCTGGAGTACATGGCCCTGCGCAGGTTTTTCCTCTCCAGGTCTGTCATACTCTCTGCCACCGTCTCCTGGAGGACAGTAGACACAAAAACAAACATCTGATTCTCCCCAGAATACTTAAAACTAGAATCTGTTGAGACATTAAGCAAGCTCCAGGTAATCAAACGTTCATTCCAAGCAGCACTGGTTGTTTGCACCTCTCCTGAATCTACAATTTCTTAAACGCATAAAAGATCATAAATTAAAAGTCTTTCCAGGATTCTTCAGCACTTTAAGTGTCCAGCCATTATTCACCTTCTCAAACTCCTGGTCCTCTCTGTGCATCAGGGTTTTCCACTGCTCAAAGAGTTCGGGCTCAGAGTTCTGGATGTCCTTCAGAGTCCCTTCAGTCTGGATGGTGCCATCTTTCATGGCAATGATCTAATAAAACACACACACACACACACACACACGTGCACACAGCCCAGAGAAGTAATGCAATCTTTAGTATAAGCTGATAGTGGAAATCAATCTTTATCTGAGATGAGATCTCACTTTCCCAAATGAAACAATGAAATGTTTACATCATAAATAATGTAACAGCATCACAAATGGTCAATCAATTACCACGACTATTAAAGAGTAAAAGGGTCTGTAACTCTACTCTCAACTCTGGCTTAGATAATAGCTTCAAATATCTCTGTTTCACAGACACACACACACACACACACACACACACACACAGTCTTACCCAGTCTGCGTGTAGTAGATAATGAAGCTTGTGTGTGACCAACACCACCGTCCTCTTCTCCTCTCTCAGGAGTTTGAGGATGCCGTCCTGCATCAGATGGTCACTCAGGTGGATGTCTAAGGCAGAGAACGGGTCATCCTAAAAGAAAATACACAAACAAACAAAATGAAATATTTATTACTAAATAAGCAAAGTTAAAGTTTGGAAATAAACATCCCGAGTTGTTATTCATTGAGAGTTTAGAATAAAAATGTCTGCTTATCTGCTTTATCAGGAATTTGTGGCTCTGGTGTGATTAGATCTGACTAATGACTGTGGTCTGGCAACATCAGCAAACAACCTACAACCATCATGAAACTTTGGTTCAAATGTTATAAAACTCTGATTAATGCAAAGAAATACATGACTTCCTGCCCTCAGAGGAGCCACAGAGGAGACATGTGACATAACCCAAATTAGCAAAACACACACAAAGCAAGGCAACACCTCACCTGAAGGACCATCTTATTGTTTCTTGCTTTACAGACTAACGGACCCCTCATCAGCTGCTACAATACACTGAAGATGTAATTTATAAATCATAACCAATCAAAACAACCACTTCATCAATCCCTTTAAAGACTTGTGTTCTTGTGCGTTTCTGAAACATGTTACAAACTGTTTTTATAATTGATTGATCGTTTCAGTCATTAATCAAGCAAAAATACAAAATATTCTCTGGTTCCAGCTTTTTAAATGTAATGATTTGCTGATTTTCTTTATCATACGTGACAGTAAATTAAATATTTTAAATCTTGAGACGGTCAGTCAAGCAAAACAGGCAAACTGACAACATCACCACGGCCTCACTATTTTTTAACACTTCACTACATAGACCAGAGGATTAATCAATTAATCGGAAAAATAATCTGCAGATGAATTGATAATGTTATAGTCCTACTCCAGTGAGAAGAAGTATAATCCATCAGGAACGGACACTTTCAGACTGTCAGTTGAAAGTTACATTCAGCTTCTCAGCCCTGCAGCTCATCTGAAGGAAGTGTGTTGCTATTTTGGTCACGTAAGAAGGCGTCACAAATAGAATCCCATCTTAGTGTTCAGGGAAAGCTTCGAAAAACCTTTTTCACTGTGAATACTAACAGACTGTTTGCCGACAAGGTTAATTAAAGGTGCAGTCCAACAAATGAAAACATGCTTTTGATTGAAGATGTGTGCAAACTCACCAGAAAGACCAGGCTGGTCTGTTGGTACAAGGCTCTGGCTACGCTGATCCGCTGTTTCTGTCCACCTGACAGGATGATACCCTGTACAAGAGGGCAGAAAAATGTGTGAAGAAGAAGTACTACACGGTTTTACTACATAGAGGGATAAACAACCCAATTACATCCATGAATGCGTGTGGCACTCGTCCACAGAGTAACAAAAGGAGATCACGGTTTGTTTCCTGCATCGCTGGTGCATGAAGACATCCGACATGACAGTGCTCTGGCTGAACAAGGTCAGTTCAGCTCCCTACACACAAACATCTAATACTCGCTGCACAGTAATGATGACAAATAACTCTGCAATACAGTGAGTCACAGTGGGATCTACAGCCATATCTGAAAAAAAGAAAAGGAACACATTTTACTGTGATACTGACCCGTTCCCCGATCTCCGTCTGGTCCCCCTGTGGAAGGATGTCGATGTCAGGCTGAAGAGAGCAGGCCTCGATGACCGCTTTGTATCTGGCGGGCACAAACAGTTTTGTATTCACCTGTTGCTTAATAACCTAGATAGTAAATCAATTTGAATGATACATATATACATATATATATATATATATATATATATATATAACTTGCTGCATCCATAACACAGCCATACTGAAAATGAAGCAGAAGAGTTTCAGCAGCCTCTGTGGTTTCACTTAAAGGATTTGGCCCCGAGTGCTTGATCAGACTCGCTTCAACAGCAGAGAGGCACAAAATAAGATTCAGACACACTGGGAACTAATTCATTCATGTTCTGATATAAATTAATAGCATGTTATTGCTATATTGTCCCCTTGGAGCTACCCACATGGTCCTGAAACTACAGTAGAAACAACGTCACACTCAGTTGTATATTTAACAGGTTTACAGTTATTCATTAACTACAATTGCTTGGGTCTTGAGAAAATTGTGACCTAAAAATATGAGTTCACTGCCCAGAAAAGGCTCATTAACCCTGTTTCAGATAGTCTGGATAATTTATCTGATTTCCAGACTTGGATCTTTTGTATTAGTGAACAGAATGTGCCTAACAAACCTCAATGGTCCATGCACAGATGTATGGATTCAAACTAGTTTGGTTTCAAAGAAGAAACAGTCAAATCTTTTGGAGCACATTTCCTGAGCAAATACTTCTCCAGATCCAGCTCATGGTACTGAAAGTCTCATAAACAAGACGTTGTAAGACAAAGTCAAACGTCTGCACAGGAACAGGCCCAAGAGTCTAACGCTATGCTAGCAGCTCTGTGATATTGTACTAAGGCGCAGCGGTGCTTTTGTCGACCATAAACAAATCGTTCATTTGAACATTTGATATGAACGAGAACTAACCAGTCAGCTCAGAGAGTAATTTGTTCATTTTGGCCATGCCTGGGCAACGATAATAATGCATGTGTTTCGTTTTTCTCATGTGACAGCTGACTGGTTTGGGTCGTTCATTCATTAGTCTGTCTGAGTGACTTGAAAAAAAAGACGCTTATTTTACTAAACGAGAGTTAAAGAACTAAGTAAGTAAAATGAACAGGTTGTCCCATCACTAGTGCTTTGAGCTAAATATTAATGTGAGTATACTAAAATGCTGATTTTGCAGATATGTTTACCATGTTAACCATCTTAGTTTAGTGTGATATGCTAAAAATGCACTATTTAGCTAATTGTCTAAAAATATTGTGATAAAAATCTGCACAAAGTCCAGCTATAAACGTGGTCGCATGTCAACGTAAAGTTGTACCATGTGACCACGTATATACTAGAATATAAATTATAAACTATATATATAAACTAACTAATATAAACTAGAAATGATGCACCAACTCTAAAACGTTTGTAATACCTTTGAGTGACTGTTGTGCACATGATGCACACAAAATCTAATCAGTGACACAGCAGCAACATGGACAATTACAACAGCCTTGACCACACAACTTTTTCTTTTTAGAAACATGTTGTGGCAGACCGACAGTACGATAGCCCCTCTACAGTTTGCCAGAAAATAAACAGACAGCAGGACCGGACGGGGGTAGGAGAGGTAGAGGCGTGAAGAGAAAGACTGGAGACAGGCAGCACAGGGTCGGCAAACATCTCCTCTTTATTGAGCATCTCCACAGCAACAAGCCACAGCGGCCCATTAGATGCATTTTATAAAAACAGTCCATTAGACCCAATGAGAGCAACCTTAAATGCAAGCAGCTGACCTTTTAGAAGGACCATTTTCTGTGAGGATGAAAATAATGAGCGTTTGCAATTGTGTTTGTGGACAAACCAAATAGAAGGAGAAGAACACCTACAGTCAAGAAGACAAATCAAACTGAGACTAGAATCTAATTGTTGACTTAATCAGGCATCAACACATCCACACAGAGGCCTCGGGGAGCAGGAAGGTTATTGGCTCTATTTTGGCTTCAGAGCTTGGCCTGACACGTTGATGACTGTTATAATTCACTACTCTGAATGTCATTTTAAAGGAGACTGTCCTCAGACAGTTAGCATTATTCTGATTATGGGTGTCACATGTGGTGGTTACTAATGCAAGTGTACGGTTTACTATGTCCACCTGCCTGAAACTAATGCAGTCTATTTCAACAAGACTACAAAATAGCAGGAGTAATTAAAAATGTGCAGGTTGCAGTTTGTGGTCCTGCTGAACTGCATACTGAGGTGTTTCTGATATTTAGTTTACTACACTGATACTGTATCAATAAGGGTAGACTGAACAGACCCACATGGACCTCTTTTCAACCAGCAGCATCCAAGGAGAAGCTCAGCAGGGTTTAAACCTCAACAGATGAAACAATTATACTTGCTCAGTGCAAGTAAGAGGTCTTACCTCGGTTTGATCATGGGCATCTCAAAGGTGATGTTCTCCACCACCGTTGCATTCAACAGCCAGGGCTTCTGGGAAGCATAGGCCACAGCGCCCCTCTTCCTACCAGGGGGTTTAAAACACATGCAGACGTGTGAAAACAAACAATAATCCTATGTTTTCTTCTTAACAAGTCTTTTATTTTACACACGGGTTAAGGTTAAGAAACGGTTTAACCTCTGGACCACAGGGACTCCCCTCAGCTTTAGAAGCTGAGTTGTAAAAATAACTCCAGTCCATAAAGAACTGGTCCAGGGATCATAAAAAGCTGTGGCGTATTTGTGAAGTCAATGAGCATTGGAGAATCGAGGGCAAATAATGTGAGCAGAGGGAATTTCTTGTTCTCTCTTATCTTCAGCGGGTTTCTAGATAACCATGATAATTACTGCTCTGCTGATAATGGTGATGCGTCTCCATGGAGACCACCTGGTGTGTAGGATGCTGTCTGAGCTCACCTGATGTCTCCGTCACCTGCTCCATCTCTGTCTGTGGGACTGCAGAGAAAAAAATCACACACAGACACACACACAAAACCATTAGATAAGCAATACTGTTCTCTCTGAGATTAGCAGACTATTGACATGACAACCTCTAACTCCACTTTATTCCTATAATGATTAACAAAAAACACTATGGTAATCATTTCATTGCTCAGCAGCCCAAACACAAACAGACCAACCACTGCCCTACATGAACACATCTATCATTAGCTGTGATCTTATCCCTCCTAAAAATAACGCCCCCCCACCCCAATTTTTCTCCCTGTAATTTGCTGATATGGAAATCTGCATCAGCCCGTTTGGACTCTGATGATTCAATTCTCAGAGGATCCGATTCCTCAGGCTGAGATTAGTAGGTCAACATTAGGTCTTTGGCTGTTGGGATGTTTGTTCATTTAGTGTATGTCTCCCACTGTAAACTGCTGTTCTACTGTAAAGGCAGTCTGTTTGAGGTGAGAAAATAAAGATTTGAGCGCAAAATGTGTAAATGTATTTCTGGCATCAGAAACTTGCAGACCTATCAACCAAGAGAAAGAATGGAGGTGTTGGTGCTTGAACCATGTGATAAATCATTAAAAAGGGACTGCTGAGGCCATCTAATACCACATCGTTCATTTGATCAGTCTGGGAAAATAAAGGGAAGTTCAATGCAAAAAACAAACCAACAAAAAAAAGGGTTCATGGTGTTCAGTTGATTTCTTCCCTCTCCATTTGTACTGACTGGCACGTTTGTGTCCAGTTCTATCCTGAGATGAGACAAAGACCTGATAAGATCAAGGTGACACAAACACACGACGTGCCATCCTTCCTTCCTGACTGGACAGCAGTGTTTATCACTGAACTCACTGAGCTACAAAGTTTCTGTTTCAACACTGAGTATTTACTGATGTAGTTATGCATTGAGAGGGTGATTCAGTCACCAGAAAATGTTGTTTCCAAATTGCAATCACATAGATGATAAATATTGCGCATGAATAATTTAATATATTTTGTGAGTGGTGATCACACATACAGTAGTTTGAAATAACAAAGTTAGTAGGTTTAAAATTTGAATATTATGTAGTCAAGACAACCATAGAAATGCTCTTCTTTTTGTATTGACTGTGTATTGGGTATATTTTTGTAAGCATGTTTTGTATATATTGTTTTATGGCAAAGTAAAACCAACCCTGAGTCTGATTAATATGTGAACAGGGCCATTATATATTAAATCTGATCTCTGAAATGGCTCTGGTGCAAAAATTTAAAATTATTATTCCAAGCAACATGACATTGTTAATGGGGGGAAGTACTTAGGAAAACAGGTTTATTAAATTAATCTTCAACTGAAATAACTTGCAGTAAGCTTCAGTATTTTGTTTACACTGCGCACTGAAGCTGTCTTTATTTACCGTGCCCTGACTTGACTGTTCTGTCCTATAATGTTATTCACCAGATTGTTCTTGGTTCTGTGGACACTCACACCCTAAACACATTATGTTTTCAATAGACACACAGAGCTAAAGGTTTCATGTTCTGCCAGTGTCTGGTTAGATTGAAACAGGGGCAACAGCCAGTGACAAGAGACCAGCCGTCAAATGTTTGACATACTGTTGCCAAACACAGTGCGACATGGATGCCTATGTGTGTGTGTGTGTGTGTGTGTGTGTGTGTGTGTGTGTGTGTGTGTGTGTGTGTGTGTGTGTGTGTGTGTGACTGGCATG
>JAVQJL010002262.1:0-18899 GCA_036024295.1 Nannoperca obscura
ATGTCTTGACTCTATTTTCTATTCATTTCACAACGTATGGTGGTGAATAAGTGTGACTTTTCATGGAAAACACAAAATTGTTTGGGTGACCCCAAACTTTTGAACGGTAGTGTATTTTCAGTAAATTCACTTTGTGTTCCTTGTATATTCTCATATTTTAGTAAATTCAAGTTGAAGAGTGAAGACCCTATGTCTGCATGCTAACTGGTTGATTTGCTGGGTCTATCTACAACCATCTTTACATAAAACACACACAAACACACACCTCATACACACTGCTGCACTACTTCAGCCTGGCGCTCTCCTGGGCTTCTCGTTTACTAAATGGTTTTACAGGAAATAAAATTGAAACATTTGACTGTATTCATACCTCATAAAAAAGTGAGTTGTCAGTGATTTGTCTTTTCTCTAAGAATAGATTGGCTGTCAGAGGTGACGAGCTCACCTGTCATGTCACCTTCATTCTAATAATCACATGAAAACATTTTAAGATGTAAAACTGCTGTACCACCTAGCATGTTGGTGGCTGCAGATGGCACAGGACATCACATTCAATGACTCAGTCAAAGGATGGGAAGCAAATTGGACCCCGGTATACACACACACACACACACACACACACACAGCCCACCTTTCTGAAATTGAGGGCCTGTCAGACAATTTCTGTAACTTTCCGAAAAGTGACAGTCGCACCCTTTAGGCAGCTATTGGCCAGATGTGGCTAAGAAAGTAGGTGAGGAACATTGAACATAACTTTTTTTAATTATTATTTTGAAAGTGGCAGCCAGTCTGTGCTGTTATCCATATTTGTACAATTCACTGCGTCTCGTCGTCCTATGTGATAGCAGGCTTTTTGCCCCACTCAACAGTGGCCCATTCAGGTAAAAACACAGATGACACTTACTTTGAACTATTTCGACCTTTAGACAGCTAACAAGTACACTTCCCAAAATGTGTCCAAACGGTTTGTTTAACCTGTCTTGGAACTGCCTAAATCTGGCAACTGTTGGCCAGTTTTTTGTGGGACAAAACAAAGATTGATGTTATTGGTCTTTTGGTGTAGATGTCTCAGGTAGTAGATTACATAAATGCAGTTAGGCATCAGTAAGGTAAATTCCCACATGAAGTATTGCCTGCCACACTGTCTGTTTGCTGGAAACACTGAATAAAGGATTTTGACTGATTACTGGGTTGGAGCGTACAAAACATCACTATGAAGCAGTCACAGCCCAGTTGTGATTACCAGTAGAACGTTGGCATAATGGTTTCCTTGCATTCAGAATCTACTTTGATATAAGAGAAGGGTGGTTGATCTCAGGTGGTCATATTGTAGAGTCCAGTAGTGGGGCAGCCGTCTCTCTTTGCTCTGAATGTTTGCAGCACGGTTCAGCGGTAGATGGTGATGCAGCTTCTGTAGATTGATAGCCGACATCTGCAACCCAGAATCTAAACGCATGAAGGAATCTTTCACTGCAAATGTATGGTTTGCAGAGACCTTAAAAAAAGTCAAACTTCTTCTCCAGACAATTCACTTATTTTTGGAGTATGAATCATAGCTACAGGTACAGATATTGGGGCTTAAAAACACATGTACTTGAATGGATTGGGGGGGTTGAAGATGGGTTGAAATGAACACCTTTAGAGCTCTATCAATGTGAGGAAAATGTACACTTTGACAAGACCTAACAAAAAGAAAGATTAAACAACCCCCACCCTGTGACATTAACTTCCACTGGTACATTTGGTGCTCCCATTTCTCTATATACTTTTTACATAGTCTGTACAGTGTCAATGCACATGGTACGTATCTATGTGGAGTGTGTATGTCAGTGAGTGAGCTACAGATCACACACAGGACACTCACAGTCAAGGTTCATTTGCACAAAGATGAACTGAGACTGAGTGTCTGGACCTTTAGGAAAGTCAGTGATGTTCCAGGAAGGTCTGTGTGTCTCCATGGAGGCTTCACAATCTCCTTTCAGTTGTGTGACAAAACACCCAAATGAATCAAACAAGATTCACATTCATACACTGACGCACGTGCCCTATCATATTGAAAACTACACTCAGTCGCACATCCACACAATCATACACACACATCCATGCATGTACCATAACAAAAACACACTGGAGCCTACAATACAATATCTCGAGAAGGCATTAAGGAAATCTCAAATAAATATAAATAAATTAAATCATATAAAAAGAATGGGTTAAAAACGTAGAAATTCTGTTAAATACAGCAAAAATCTCAGACAAATACAATAAACAACAGTACCTGCTCATAGACAAAGACCATATGGATGCAAGAGACGGGTACATTTTGTAAACAATGACGGACAGACAGACCAGCACGCTGACAGGTAGACACATTCACAAATCATTAGTGAGCAGAAAGGCCTGTTCTTGCTGTGCAGTGTGGGGTCATGTGGGGTGGGCGGATGGACTGCGGGGTATTGTGGGAGAGCTGGCACTTCTTTAATCTCTCCCAGGAGGTACAAGCATGCTGTGGTGTGTTCAAACATTATAGATCGGCCTTATTGGCAGTGCAGCTCCTTGTCTGTTGTTTATGGACAGCACCAAATACTGTGGCAGAGTGGATGGACGTGCCCAGTTTTCTTCAAGATTGTTGAGAGATCACAAAGGATAGGCAATCATCTGTCATGGAGCCAAGAGTCACACACTGAGCTCCTCTGTTAGATCTGGTTCAGCCAGTAAGGATGAACTGAACCCATGTGATAAAATGATTAGAACATGGACACCAAAATCCACCTGCACTATAAGTCACTGACTCCAGTGTTGCTCAAACTCTCAGGGGTTTGTCTGCTACAGTCTTACCCGGTCTGGACCCATACTGGACAATATTGGGTCAGTTTGATGACTTTGTGTTACGTTGTGTTTTAGCATCCACCATTACCCTATGATTGTCACTGGTGGCCGCAGTTCAGCAAAAGTTGTTTACAATGCTGCATTCATTCCAGGTGGGCTTGATGGGCAGAACATGGGGAAAGCTTCTGTTTAGAAGCATTCAACACATTATTCCAACATGGTTAACCTCATTGCTAGCCATGTGGTCTTATAGCAGTTCATTAACGAGTAAAACCAGAACGAGCAGTGTACGGCTGGTGCATTTTTAATTAGATCTATTGATTGTGTTTTGTTAATATACAAAACTGAAGCTTCTTTTTGCCAAGTGGGAGCGATGACTCCAAATTAGCAGGAGACTAGTGAGTATTACCCACTCGGCTGCTCATAATTATGGTCTATATGATGGGGTATGGTAGCGTTAGCAGTGTGCCTGCTAACTCAAAAGGATAGAAGTATAAAGAAGAAGAAGGATAAAGTTTGAGCACAGCACTTGCTAACTAGCTGACTGTTAGCATGGAGACTGTAAACTGCTCTGTCCAAATTCTTCTTTCTGTTGTACATACTAGTGTTATGGAATGTTAGTGGTATGTACATTTACAAAACTGTAAACGGGGTTTCTGCAGGGCTCGCCAAGGTAATCCTTTTAAAGACATTTTTAACACCACAATCATATCGGCCAAAGTATGATAGAAAACCAGTAGGAACAATATGGCCTTGAATTATGAATTATTATATTAGATCTTTGTCACTATTTCAAGGAAATATATACTAATAATTCCTAATGATATAATTAATTAAATCAACACGATCTGGACCTGTAAAAATGAATAGCAGGATAAACCAATTAAAAAGTATTAATTTGAATGAACTATTAATCATTTTGATTAAGTAATTCAATCAACACTTTACCATTATAAGTGCATGAGCCTCCTCGATATTGTAGCTAGGAGTAGTGACAGTGTTTGCTGCTGGTGTTGAAAAAAGGATTGGACAGCCTCCTGCATTACAGCCACTGTTGCAAAAATCCCACTTTATGTCTCCTGACAGCATGCAATCAGATACTACAACATTTGAATACTAAAATGACCTCCTACAGTAGGCAAGACAAAATATTAGAAGTCCTTATTAGGCTATACTAGACTTTTGACTTCTTTATACCTTCTAAGGCCTTTTGGGGGGAAATGAAATCCACTGCATTTTAAGACTTCTAAACACAGAAATCTGCAGATGCCCTGAATGAACTAACTTGTGGAGCCAATGGTCCTTGCACAGTTAGCCACGAAGCAGGATGTGTAACAGCCCACTTCACCTCATACTTGAAATGTTTAGAATGTACAGAACAATTCCACCAGTCTGCTAAAGTGTCTATAAAGCCAACATAGTGGAAGTGTTGGAGCCTTGAAATCAAAGCACAACTAGGGGTGATTTAGTGTCCATGTTCTCCTCACATACTGGCTAAGTGGTCAACAGAGCTTTCACCTTCTTTTATAAGAAGACTATCTGACTAACAGAATTAAGTTATGGTTTCTGTCCCAGTGAGAAAGCACAACTTTGCCATCTTGAGGCACGATCACAAATGGAGGAGTAAGGAGCCTCTATGTTGAGCTCCTACCAAGCTGTGGCAGTGTAAAACTTGGGCCGTTTGCTGCCGGTGAAAACAGTGTAGGATACAGCTTCCACTGTCCACCTGGTGTCTGAGGCACAAATCTAGCAGGATCAATCCGATATAGTAAAGTTCTGATGGAATGGTGCAGTTAGGCTTTATACCGTGTGGAAATCTGCTGCTGAACCCTACGGATGAATTACTTATCCAGTGTATGTGTGAGAGACTTTGACACAACCAAATTCTTGCTTCGTGTTAGATGGTATTATACACTGCCAAGGGCGGAGTACTGGGGCAAGACTTAAAATGTGTGTGCATGTACTGATATGTGTATGTGTAGTGTCTGTTTCAGTTTGTTTGTGTGTTTAAGCAGGGGGAAACAAAGAGAAAAATCTGTTCATATAAAACAAATAAGTTGAATTTAAAATGTGACAGCGAAACTAACATGAAATGAACAATGAAATGATGACATCCCTGCTAATTCCTTCATCCTGTATGTGTATACTCTATTAATGTATGTGAAGGCACACACAGTACTGGTATCATATGAAAACATTGGAACCAATACTGGTGTTTTCCTGATGTAAATGTCAGTTAAAGGACTACAGCTACAGAAATAGAAAAAACAGCTGGTTCAACTGAAAATGTACAGCAGATGACGTGAAAACAAGGCAGTTTTTGTTAGTTCCAGAAAAGTAAACATGTTGGAGAGGCAAGGTATTCACCCAGCAGCAACAATGTGTATGTATGATGTTCCTGTGCTGGGGGAGGGGGTTAAAGGGTGAGTAAGGGAGGCTGGGGTAAAGTATGGATGGTGTGTGTGTGTGGTGGGGGGGCTATAGGATTCCATCCATGAAGCTGGTGTCCAGCCGCTGGATGAGCACCCGGATGAAAGACATCTCCTTGCGGGTGTTTTCAAAGATCACCCTGGGGTCGTCGGACTGGCAGCGCAGACAATTGGGAGCCATGACCATGGCCAGGTTGTTCACATCCATCTTGGTGATGGCCACGTTGGCAGGCTGGGCAAATACCTGCACACAAAACATACAGAAGAATATTCTAAAGGTTGCCTCAAGTAAAGACACAGCCTTTTTAATTCTTTCTGCAGTTAAGGACAATTCATTTGCAGCTTACCCGTCCATACACACAACTTCAAACAAAGGCAAGCGATCAACATACAAGGAAACAACGAGCAGTGGTAAATAAAATAAAAATATTTTGTTATACAGTAGATGAATAACAGAGTTTATATTTTAAATGACTGCTTAATTTATTTATTTTACAGTCAGCGTTGCACAATGCTGCACAAACTTATACATATATACAAATATTTAAATTATAACAGAATAAAATATATACAGTTACTTATATACATATATACCAATACACATATATACCAACAAAGTATGTACAGTATGTGCCATGTCCGTGTAAAGTTCCCTGTCCTTTACTGATGGTGGAGAGTGGAGAATGAGTTGAAGAGTCTCTCAGCCCGATGAAAGCAGCTGCTCTGTAGTCTGGTGGTGCGACAGCAGATACCTGATCCCTTGTCAGACTGCAGCAGGTGAACAGGATGTGGTTGGGGTGGGAACCGACAGCTCACTGATGCTCAGTAGATGAGTACACATGATGTTCTGGGTGCTGCAGAGCCCTCCTGTCCTGGGCCGAGCACATCCCATGCCAGTTTGTAAGGTTTCCACTCAGGACGCTTTTTATTGCGGCCCGGGGGGCTCTGGTGTTCATCAACAGAGTGGAGGAGGTGTGGCCAGCAATCTGAACTGTCTGGGGTCTGTTTGTGAGGGAGAAATATCCAGTTGCGGAGTGTAGATCTCAAACCCAGAGAGCTAAGTTTGCTAGTTTCATGGGAGTGATTGTGTTGAATGCTGAGCTGAAATCAACAGACAGTATTCTGTAGAGTGGAGCTGTAGGGTATGGATCTATGTTACAACCTGCTGCTGTTAGTATTCTATTTATTATTATTAACATCAATACAATTACCACAACTATTGCTTTACATGTCTATATAGAACTGTACTATACTACTGTATGTTCTCCTTCCTCCTGCCCCCACCCCCTTCAACCTAACCTGTTGAGGTGAGCGCCCATGAGCGCCCACACAGAGCCTGGTTCTGGTTCTGGTTCTGGTCAAGGTTTCTACTGTTAAAGGGGAGTTTTTCCTTGCCACTGTCTTCTAGTTCTTGCTCATGGTGCGAATGTTGGGTCGTGAGATAACTTTGATATGATAAGGCTCTATATAAATAAAACTGAATTGAATACTGATGTAGGTGTTGCTATTTTAAAGATGTGTGAAGGCAGAGTGGGGGGCAGTGGAGATGGCATCCTCTGTAGATCTGTTGGTTCTGTATGCAAACAGGTGAGGGTCCAGGCTGGCTGGGATGTTGTTTTTGATGAGCTGGGGAATCAGTTTCTGTGTGGTTGTTAAAAAAGTCAGTAATGACATCTAACTGATTGGCACAGATTCTTAGTACACAGCCAGGGATGTTATCAGGCCCAGCAGCTTTACTCACATTCACTCTCATATCCACTGTAGATACTGAAAGTGGACCGTCTTCTGGAGGTAGAGTTCACAGCTTTGTTGAGGAGCTCAAAGTGGGCAGAAAATGTGTTAAGCTCATCTGGTGACGTGGCCTCACACATGATGGTCTGGATCGCCTGCCACATATCTTTGGTGTTGTTGGTGTTGATGTCTCTCTCCAGTGCCTCCTTGATGTCAGCTTTCAGTCTCACTCTGGCGGTGCTGTAAGCTTCCATGTTGGCTCCAGAGAATTTGTTTTGTAACTGGTGACATACCAGCATTTTTAATACATATGGTTTGGTTTGACTAACCTGCATCTGTCTCTTAATGAACACTTGCAGCTGTGAGAAAATGCCTCAGTGGCATGCAGCAACAACCACAGCTGAAAGTGTTGTTTCACTCAAATTACAAAATCCCTTCAATCTACATAGATCAATACTATAGATGAAATCTGTGCATACAGTTTTGGTTTTATTTTATTTTATTTACTCAGATGAGAAGTTTGGATTTTTCATTTTATTAATTTGTAATTTGGGTGAACTCACCCTTTAATTTAATACCTTAAACAAGTCCATTAAAGTTATTAATTCATGAAGAAAAGTATGTCGGAAGCGCGTTTGTTTGATTGACAGGAGTCTAACCCTATCATAGCCCACCATGCTTGCTTGTCCCGCGTCAGCTCCAGTGGTAGTTTTTAATTGTGCAAAAGTGTCAAAAGTCATGACATAATGTTGATATTGCAACCAAAACTGTGTTACATAAGCCACACGTATGTAAGTAATGACATTAGTGTAGGGCTATGCCTTGTGTCTTTGTTACCTGCAGGAAGCGGATGAGGTAGCAGAGCACCAGTTTGTTGATGTGTGGCAGGCCCAGCACCACATTGACAGCTGCCTCTGGGTTGTCATAGTGACTGATACACTCCTCATAAAACTCATGAGGGATCAGTGGCTCCTCTAGCTCCCGGTACCAGAGCTTCAGCAGAGACGCTGGGGACACAGAGACAGAGTTGAAAGCACATTTAAAACCTGTTTAACCTGTTACTGAATGTGCATCACTTTGTTTGGGATCAGAGAGTTGGTGTGAGGGCTCAGTGAGTGAGTCTGCTGAAGTTCATCTCATGTACAGCAGTGTGGAAGCAGAACCCGGTCCACATAAGACTAGCAGTCATCTCAATATGTTCAGTATGTTGTGTGTGTGTGTGTGCGTGTGTTTACCTGGGATGTGCGGGTCTTCCAGTCCTGTGGGGATTTTCCATTGATCCACTTGCAGCTTGAGGGCATTGACTTCATCTATGTCCCCTGGTACCCTGGAGTCAAAGGTCACAGGCTGGTTACACTTGCCCTCGCCTGTCAAGTGTCACTCTCTTCCTCTCTGGATTTCCTTATGCACTGGTTTCTACATAGTATTTGTGTATAAACCTAAAACGCTGCTAACAGCTGGACAGTAAAGACATGGGGAGGTGTCCCTCATGGTGATGAACCTCCAGAGAATTATCAGCTCAATCTGCAGAGCTTTACAGTGAGTTTCCGCTCATTGTTTAGCTGCTCGGCCGCAACTTTACTGTTATGGTTCACTAACAGTGTCGTTTTTGGCCAGATTAAACATATTTTCACCTTAAAAGCTGTAAAAAGCTACTGTAAACTACCTGCTCAGCAGCAAACAGCAGAGAGACACATTTAGAGACGAGCTGGTGAACATAGTTGGTGGAGACCAAAAACAGAGCTAACAGAGAGGGAATACTGAACTGAACAAACACCACTCCACATGAATGATCATGTTGTTTCACAACTGCTAGATGTGGAAATAAACAACTGTTCACTAACACGTTTGTCATAGTTACTTAAAAGGTGAGGTCAATGTTGTGTTCAGTACTTTTTGCTGCCACAAGTGGCCAAAAAATCAGTTTTTGCAGGTTAACAGTTATAATCTCAGAGGGCTGTAAGAAAATAGGTTTGGATGCTGTCTGTCAGTCCCTTCTGCTCTCTCTCACTCACCTGAAGATGCCCTCTGTCTGGTCTCCATTGAGACCCAGAACCTCTTCAGAAAGGCGAGTCTGCACCCAGGGCAGCTGGCTGTCTGGATACCGCTCCTTCTGGAGCACCATCACCTCTTCCAGGGAGGAGCCAAACATGGAGGGACTGAAGATGGCGTTCCTGGCATGCTTGATCTCCTCCAGACAGGGCTTCTGCAGGCCCTGAACATACACACACACACATACACACACACACATAGAGGAGTTCATGTGAGTATAGCACAATGTATGTATAGCATGAAGGGCAGCTTGAGTACATGAAGGATGTGGGTTAGAAAGCAGTGGGAGGAGAAGGGCACAGAGAAAACACACAGCTCAGTGTGCTGTTAGAGGTTAGCAGGTTAACACCAGTCAAACACTGCGGAGGCGACAAACGATCTCCGTCAGTGACCTGCTAATATTCTGGCACTACATGCTACACAGGCTCTGAGCCAAGCTGCTGCCTGCCTGCCAACACACACACACATACTCATACAGTGTGTGACATGTAATGCCAAAACCATGGCCATTAATGTGCTGCTCTAACAGCCCCCACTCTCCTGGTCTCTCCACCAGATGTTGAATCTGCTGCAGGGATTTGCTGCCATTCAGCCACGAGAGCATTAGTGAGGGCCAACACTGATGTTAGGTGATGAGGCCTTAGTTATGTTGCTAAAGGCCTAGACTGCCGGGAGACTTCCCATGATGCACTGAGCTCCTCTCTCTTCCTCTCCCTCTCCATTTGCACACACTCATATTCCATTAATGCTTGTTACTAATTCACCTTCTTCCCCTAGTTAGTCCCCAAGTCAGTGTTAAAGTGTTAACACATTGTAGGACAACATAAAGACAGACAGAGACAAAGGTACTTACCTTCTTGGCTCCAGTCAGAGCAGCTTTTGTCAGTTTCCTGTAGCAGTATTTAGCATAGCTGCTAATGGCCACTCCTGGAGCAACAGTGAAAAGAAGACGTTTAGAAGACACCATTAGAAGATTTCCTACTGGGTCAGTGTCAGAGGGTGTTTGTTTCATGAAGCCTGATTACAAATTAATCTAGATTTATTGAATGAAATCAGAACGACTTTCTAAATGTTTACAGTAGGTTACCATGGAAACACCTCCTCTTGACTAAACCTGAAGGCTGACCAGCACCAGGTTAGTTTTCAGTCTTCTCCTTCATGTTGAACCAGTGTTACAAACTCTCAACCAGAGTCAAATGTGGTCGCACTCAAAGTTAGATTATAGATGAGATTAAAAAAAGAGTTCAGTCTGTGTCCACACTAAAAACACATCTTATTGGCTTACTTGAATATATATATAATATATCAGAGCTAATAAAGCATTTGGGAGTTGTAGCCTCATTAAAAAAATGTATCAATAGATGAATACATATATTTTTATGACCCTTAAGAAAGTGGTAGTAAGTGGACCTTGAGTTAAGAATGTTTTTCATCAAACTAGCAATCTGATATTGTGGTCTAAATCATACATAATGTTGATCATTTAATATTTCTGATCAAATATAAATGGTTTGTATAAAGCTGTTTGGGCTGAAAAGCTCTTTCTGTCTACATTGGTCATGATCTAGCAACACTTTATGTTGTACTTGTGGTTCCCGTGACTAAAGCTAACAATAACAAGTGCTCCAGTTCAGTTAAGCTCACAACCTTTAATTTGGACCATCACTGGTCAGCTGATGAGAACATCTAGTATTCATTCTGTTCACCTGCAGGGGGAAGCAGAGCACCAGTACAGCTTTATTCTGAAACAGGAACAATGCACTGTAAGGTCATTTATTTAAGCCAAGGCTGATGTCTCTCACTGTGTTTCCTGCTAGTGGGGTGGAACTCAATTAGCAGGTCTTTCTTTTCCTGTTTCAAATAAGAGTAGCAGCTCTCTTATCTGATATTTAATCCTGGAGCTTCCCAAAGACTGTCCTCAGAGGTCCGATCAATATAAAAACCTCACCATTCTTTTCCCTTCTAAACATTTTCTGTGGATTGTATTGATGACCTTGTGGCGAGGCAGTGGCAAAAGAATAAGTGGTATTGAGCCACAACATCTGAATTGAGATGATGTCAAACATACTGACCATCAGTGGTCAAGCAGCAACCTTTGTCATACAAGGAGAGGTGGAGACTGAACAGTGGAAAGGTAAAAAAAAAACGTCCGTAGTGTCAAGGGGCTGTGTTCAAGAAACGTACAGAAAAACATTACTCTTACATTTGAAGTTACCTACACAGGGCCTGCTTAAACAAACATGTGGTATGATGGAAAGCTCCAGAACTGCTATGTCGTTTAGTTGAGACACCCCTAGTATCTTCTAGAGGCTGCATGGTTTATTGCACCCCACAATACAAACATGTTAGGACATACTCAACCCGTCGTCCAAAGATTATGTTTATATGTTCTGAAAGAAACATAATGCATGTTTTTTATCAAGTCTCAGAATGTTCATACTGAAAATAAAAAGGTTCTCTGTATGTACTTCCTTAGTTTCCCTAAAATATCCGCTTGAAGCAATTAAAGCAGGATTAACATTTCTTTGGTTGTGTTTAGGCAACTCAAAGCACCTGCTTAAGGGTTGGGAGAGCTGCTTGTTTAAAGTGGCTATAATCAATCCTTTTAGAATGGCAGAGTGTGTGATGCTCCCTCACCCTTGGTGTCATTGAGGGGGTCCATGTGTCGGTAGATGTAGCCCTCCAGGTAGGTGTGAAAGCGGGGTGTGGGGGGGAAGAAGGCAAGACAGATGGCCATGAGCTCCCATCCTCGCTCCAGGCTGTCGTAGCGGAAGTTCTCTGTGGTTTGACGACACAGCTGGATGTAGAGCTCATCGCGCAGACCCTGGTTACTCCACCCACGCACCACCACCTGATGGAGACAGAAGTAAAGAAAAATACATGACTGCAGTTGATTAAACTTTAGAGGCTGTAGTTGGTGCTGCTGGTGAAATGTATTGCATTATACTGACGTGTTTCTAATCTTTGTCCACCTCATTTATATTACTAAAGGTTGGCTAAATATTAGAAACACAAAGATCATTTTGCAGAAACTTGCAAATGCTTGTCTACCCAGGAGGTCATCCATCTACCAAGCATCTGCCACAACAGATACACTCCTATTGTAATGTGCACTGTGTACACACAGAACTGCAACACACAGAACACAAAGAATATTTTACTTGTGTAACTAAAGTGATTGCATTTTGGCCTCTGAGCGCTGACCTACAATACTGTGTCTGAATGCATCCTGAAAGAGTGATTGATAATCTCTGTACCACTATGTCAACTGCCCATTTCTTAGAAGTTTAACACTACATTATTCAATTGTTGGCCACAAGACAAAAAACACCAGAACAAGCTGACAGATGCACAGTCATCACCATAATATGGCCTACTGTCCTCATCAGTAACAATGGCTCAGGTCGTAATTTGCATTAAAGTGAGCCCTCAGCTAGAGTTATTAATCCTGTTTTAGTTGATCAATTAATGAAAGTTTAAATATGTCCTTTGGCTAACATGTTGGCAAATACTTACCTACTTAGGTATTTAGCAGACACAGAGCCATTACATTCATTTGGAGATGTGATTCCACCTGATGACCAATCGTCACTGTCCTTTATATACAGAAATATCTGGGTCATTGTCCTGCTAGTTGCTCAGCCATGTTAAACATCTGTCTGTCTGCCACTGTGTGCTGTTGTTTCATTCATTTAATTCTGGTTCAATATTTCATGTTCTCTTTTACCCAAGCAGATTTGGCAGTACCACTGGCAAAGTTTTTTCTTGGAATACCAGAAGGAAGCCTCTGGGGCCTCATTTACAACTAACTCTAACGACACAAAACAGGTCTTGAAAGACGTGTACGCCACAGCCCACAAAACAAACTTTCCGTGAGCACCTGTATGGAACCTCAGAGCCGGGCGTACAAACAGTGACAACTGGGGACACTGGTAGCAAATCGAAGGGCATACCATGCCCTTTGGAAGGTCTGCCTCACCGTACCCTGATATTAACCCTGAACATCATCATTCCTTTTTACATCAACCACATGAACTATCTGGTGGAATTATTATAAAGGCATACATTTTATTTTATAGAATTGTAGAACGATGCACTAGTACATTTTAGTCTAAAACTGCTGCCATTCTCCACAGGAACATTATGTATATCAATATTCCTAAAGGGTTATTAAGGATAATTGTGAGAGTGTAGTGGGCAGAATGTGATGCTTGTCTACGTGTGCATATTTTCAAGTTGATTGAGATTTATAAAAGGACATTTCTGTGCAAGCGTGTGCACAGTTTGTTATTGTTTTGGTGGACACCATTTTTGTATTTTCAGTGCATGTGCATTTTTGGAAAACATCCTACACAGTTAAATGAGGTTCCCCTCAAAGTCACACTGTGAACAAGAACACACAGCTTGACAGTGTGAAGCCTCCTGCACACTCCAGCAGTCCTGCAGAGAGGAGGAGAGCCAAGTGATCATGGTGCAGTTTGTCATAACACTTCTATACAGATTCCATACCAGTTATTTCCCAATGAAGGTGTCTACCGTCTAGGCTTGAAATTCTAATGTAACTATGCCTGAAAAGGTCTGGTTCAGACCAAGAACATTGGGAAAAATTAAACCACTACACAGGAATACCAAGGTAAAACATCAAGGATAAGTAAGAATAACTTCTGCATGGTTGGAGGAGTTGGAGACCTCCAGGTTAGACCCTGAGCCACATCAGAGCAGTGGTTCAGGCAGTCCACAAACCTCCAGAGCCACAGCAAAGGGGTCGGCCTTGGAGCGACGGTCTCCCATGTAGGTCTGGATGAGTTTAAAGATGTCCACTGCTTCCCTCTTCACAGAGCGGTCTGAGGTCACAATCATGGGCTTCTTGATGGGCTCACTGCTCCAGGCCAGCATGTTGGCAATGGACACCTTTCTTCTAAACAGACCCTGAGAAAACAAGCGAGGGATGGAGGGAAAGACAAAGGGATGCATGACATCAACATCATATCAGCAACTCAGTAAAGTGAAAAGAAAAGCCAAACAGCCTGTTTCAGTCCCAGTCGTCTTCCTGCAACAACTCAACCTATTCCAGAGCGAGACTTTTCCTTGAACAAGATTTCTGTTTCTGGTTAAACAAAAAGGATCTTACTCTTTAACAAATGGTCTGTGTCTGCAGGGATTCTTTTCATCATGTTTTCAGACACTTTGAATAACAGTCTGAGCCTGTCGGTGGCAAAAACAAGCACTTCTCACGGCACACTTACCCAAAAGGATTACGATGAAGACATTGCAGCCTGTTCACAGATGCCGTCTGAGGTCATCTATAAGACTACTTCCAAAACATTTTGTGCCTTTTAGTAATTTTTAAAAAATTGGGCCGCAGTTTAAAAATACCAGAATGCAGGGATCACCATAGCAACATACAAGGATTAGCATAATTTTGCTAGTAAAGACCAGGATGATTGTGATGTAGACTCACACCTGGCCTCACTTAAACAGTGCGCAGAGAGCTGCTGTCTGGTTAAAGCACTTCAGATCTAAAGTCTGGCAAAGAGAAGCATAGTCTCTGCCCTCAAGCTAATGTTTAAACCCTGTTCACCTGTTCAGTTGTAATATGTGAAATGCTTTGAAAGAATGCTGATAGAAAAAATGTTAGGCCAAAATCATGAGTTAGAGCCATTAAGACAATAAAACTTGCTCGTAGTTCATAAATCTTTGTGTAGGTTACCAACAACCATGCCATGTGTTCAAAGTCACTTAAATCTCCTTTCTTCCCCATTCTGATGCACCGTTTGAACTTCAGCAGATTATCTTGACCACATCTACATAATTAGTTGCTGCTATGTGCAAAAAGTATTTCCAATTCAAAGCTGAATAACATCTTGCTGTATATAGCAAGAAACACTAACCTTTGCAGAGATGTACCTACACCTTACATGAAAATATGAAGTGATTCATCAAGGTATGGCAACCAGTGGTAAACACAACCCCCCTGGGCTGGACCTCCCACAAAAACCTATAACTGGCTGTAGTATATTTATTGTAGTCTTGTCAAAACATGGCTTGTTTCAGGGCGTTGGGGGGTTGGGCTATGTAAATGCATAATTGATATGTAAGTGTGAGGTGTAACGCCATTGTATTGTGTGTGTGTGTCTGAGTTTTGTTAAGTCAGTCGGGATGAAAAATGGTTCATTTCAATCAGAAGAACCGACTTGTGTCTCAACACGTGTCTGAAGGCCATGAGAAGTGGTTGAAAGCTTCAGAAACATCCAAGTTTTGTAAACAAGACTTCAAGCTCAACTCGTACTGTTTTTTGAATAGCAAAATGTGATTAGTGATAAGCTGATCCCTGAAAGAGTCTATTTAGCAGGGTTACCTGCAACATTTTAATGTGACACAGTGTTTAACGTCTTAGGTCTGCCATTACATGTGGAAATAGATTAATACACAGTATGTGACATCTAAGTGGATATGTTGAAAGTCAATAAAGAAAGTGATTGGATAAAGGTGATATGACATGACCATGTCTTTGACTGCAGTTCGCTTCCGCATGAGAATAAACTGTTTAAAGACATTCCACAACATGTTGGAGACAGTTTTATAATAGTTAAGAAAGACAACACCAAGAAAAGACATGGTGCTGGACTCACTAATGGAAAAAAAGACAGTTACATTGTGATGTGTATGAGTCAGATACACACATCCTCTGCAGTACCTGTGTGTGTTTGTTGAAGTGCTTGGACGCCCAGTTCTCAATATCGGTCTCTGAAGAGGGCTTTCTCAGGGTGAATTCTGGGAAAATGCCACAGCTGGCACTCGGCATCATATTCCTGGCATTTCGACTGGCCTCAAACTGGGCACAGGCTCCGAGATCCTCTGACTGACACGTGAAGAAACAGAGAGTGGAGGGAAGACAGAAAAGGAGAGAGGAAACCGAAAATGTCATTCATCTCTGAACTGCTGCTGCTGAACATTTAGAGAGCTGTACGTTTCCTTAGCACAAGGAGGGAGCTGACTGGGATTAATCCTGACGTGTTAATACGTCAATATCCACAAGGTTATTTCACTGCAACAAAGAGTCCATTTATTCCTCAGTGAAATAACAATCTGAAGTAACAGCTGTGGATCAACCAAAAAATAATGCAAGAAATGTTATTCAAAGACAGCCATGAACATCAAGAGCCTTTTATGGTGTCATACTGTATGGAAGAAAGTAAACTCTCAGCCTATTAGATTATGAGATACATGGTGTGCCAATGAACATGTTCCTTATGGTGGCATCACATGTTTGGACAGATGGACTGACAATGAATGAACTACACATCCATCCGCCCAGTACTTCTGTGAAGTGTCTCCTATGGATATGGTGAGTGAGCACAGGTATTAATGTTGGTCTCTGTACAAGCACCATGGAACCAAACCTGGCAACTTGTGAAGACATGAAAAAGTTGCACAGTCACTGCACACGACCGTTACCCAAGAAATGGTTCCAGCACTTTACTCCCCCCAAAACCACAAAGTCGTGTATTTAGATTTGTTTGTGTTCAGGATAACATATGTTCATTATTGAACTTTAGAGGTGTCGGTATCTTACATTTATATTTAGCAGATGCTTTTACAGCATCCTCTGGTAATGGAGGCTGCAATTTTAAATTACAACTATTTTGGTATCATCAGTCGCTCAATAAATCTATCTTCTACCTCTGTTCATTTCATCCCTCATTCTCTCTCTCCTCTTCTCCCTCCACTGCTATTCTTTCTCTTCCCTTAACGCTGGATACTGCTCAGCAGATTCCTCCCTTCACACTCGGCTTTGAACTGAAGCATTGCATTGGTGAATTTAAAAAGAAAGAGAAAGCAAGAGGAAAAAATGTTGGCAGTAGAGGAAGACAGAGAGGAGTCACAGCCTATTTTCCTCCTGGCTAAGTGCTTTCCAGCCCTCTTATCTCCTCGGGGGCTCAGAGGATTCAGATAAAGGCACATGTCATACCAAACAGTGCTTATGTGTTCATTACATGTCAGCCTCTTTACACCCCAATTTAACAGCTCTAGCATTAGTCTTTTCCTATATAAATATAGGTTGCTTGTGTTAGTTGAACTCACAGTGCGCTTAGACTAGGACTGATCATCACATCACACATTTCTGGCACACACACATTGTCTAACTGATTTAACAAGACTGTATCTTCAGAGTCAACCCCTTCAATTCTGATGAAGACATATTCAAGTGAACTATTCAGAGACTCATCCTATTTCCATGTTCAGTCCTTCATTCGGAATAAAAAAGGTGTGGGTGCTATAAACCAGTAGGATTATATGCATTCAAGGGCTCAAAGTGTGTGTCCTCCAAGCTATGCACTGCACTAAATGTACTGGCTCAACATGTGTGTGTCAGTGCTGGTACCTCAAGGCTCTGTCCTAGGTCCTCTTCTATTCTGTATTTACATGCTTCCACTTGTCAGATTAATCCACAATCATAAGATCTCTTTTTAATACTACGCCGATGACACACACCTTCATGTGTCTGTTTAACCAGGATCATTGTCTAAAGGATAGAAATTGCTGGATGTATAATAACTTCCTCCAACTCAGTGAAGAAAAATCAGATCAGTCTTATTAAGATCTTATCAGATTTCAGTAACACGTTTGTAAACCTGGAGCCTCTTGTTAAGCCTAATGCCAGAAATCTAGGTGTTATCTTTGATTTCAACTTTGGATCATCATGTCAAGGAGATAGGTCAGTCCTGTTTTTATCAACTTCTAATGGTTTTCTAAAATCTGATCATTTGTATCATTGTCTCATTTTCTTAAGAACTGATTATTGTGGTTCACTCTTTACCTGCCTAAACAGTAAAGCACACTCACACCTTCAAGTTATCCAAATTCCATTTTAGCCTCTTTTCATTGGCTTCCATTTCATTTCAAGTTTTACTCATTAATTCAATTCAATTTTATTAAGATAGCTATACATCATTTAGATACTTAAAGTTGACAAAAACAATCTTACTTCAAGGTCCATTTAGTATGGACTAGTTCTGGAGCTTTTGATCATACTGCGTCATATGACCTTCAGTCAGTTGAGTTTGCCCAGTTGTCATGGGAATGTAGATGTTCAAATTTCCATTTTCACTGAGAAGTCTGAACATCTACATTTCCATGACAATTGGGCTATTTCATTTGTTGATGAAGCTCATGTGATATAAGGGAATGTGAATTATTGCCAGTACTGGATGTATTATGTCATGTGTATACACTGTCCAGGGATGTTCCACATAAAATAACTACATTCTCCACAGACGTTTATCACTGATGTGAGCTGGATGATAACACAGTTACATCAGGTGCAATGATCACATTTGTTCATCCTTTTTTTTACTATTCTAGGTGTGTATACATTGAATGTGTGTGTTCCCTGAGCATGGCACTACTGAAGGTGCTGTGACAGGTAAGGTTTCAGTTCTGTGGCTGTCAAGTTGATCAACTGATCTCATATAAGCGGCAGAAAAACATCAGGTGACTTCATACCTTGCTCCATACCTGCATGCTGTTATATAACATCACAGGGTTCTAATAATGGTTTTAAGTGTTTTTAGCCCCTTAATTACAAATATTATATTTTACATCACCAGCAACTTTTTTCAAAGTCAAACTGGGCTGACGTGAACGCATTGTGTCATTTCCGGTTATTGGCGTTTCTGTGTTACTGGTAGCAAACTTCGCTGCTCTAGCTAAATCCAGTCTATTCTGATATTTTCTTCATTTTATCAGTTAATTATCCTCAATACATTAGTGTACAAGTCTAGTTCTGTTCTGCTTAAGCACTCTCATGACTTGCCGCTAATCATACAGTTGTTTACATACTAGTTAGCTGCTAGC
>JAVQJL010002263.1:0-18294 GCA_036024295.1 Nannoperca obscura
TTTTTACTGGCAATACGGACCAGACCCCCCCCCCCCCCCCCCAATTCTGCGCAAACAGACCAAAAGCCTGGCTGCAGCTCCCCTTTGTGTTTTTAATGTGTGCAAAAGGAAATCATCGGATCTTAGATTTGGGAACAGATCGATCACATCACAGATATGACCTCTGAGCTGTATTTTAGGAAGGCGAGATGCTTACTGTGTTGAAAAAGAGAAGTTTGAAAATACCGGCCTGCATTTCGACACGTGTCCTTATATTAATTCTAATTCCGTCAGTTCAAACGAACTTGCGCTGCACTTTCCCTTCAGCCCCCCCCCTTACAGAGTTCCTATTTGCTTATATAGGTGTAAAGTAATTATCGGTCTATGATGTCAAATGGATTTTGGTCTGCCTGTAACAGTCAGAGGTCATCGTCTCAGCGCGCATGACTTATTGCTTTGTCCTCCCCCAGTCTGGATCTCCGCAGTGTCTCTATCGGCGCTATATGTTGCTCCAAGAGGATGTATTATATTTGTCTTGCGTCACCACCGGCCCTTATCAGAGCGCAGTGTTTTCAGTGAAAATACCAAAGCAGAATTTAAAGGAGGGCAAGCATGAGCTAGTTTGTTTTATGTGAAAACCTGATTAAATTAATGTAATCAATATCAGGACTTTCAAGCATTAACTTAACATTTACACATATTTGGTGAGGTGACCCTTACACTGCCACCCCCCCACGCCCACCCCCCTCTGCTCCCTCTCCCTGTCTCTTCCCAAGGCCTGCAAAATGAGTTGGAACAGCTGTTCAGAGGATTAAAATCTGATGGAACCGCAGTCTGAATAAACAGAAAAGGTTGGATTTTTACAGAATTAAAGACACACAGCGCACATAGCCAGTTACGTACGTGTGCCGGAGTGTACACGAGTTGCAAACCTGCACCTAAAACCTTTGGTGCCATGTTTTCATGCCAATTAGTCCTGAGAGTGGCTATCGCTGGATTAGCCGGGGTGCCAGTTTCCAGGAAACTGTGTCTCACCTTTATCCTTTAAAAAAAAAAATCCTTTTCAAGCCAGTTGCTGCAGTTTTGCTTTAAAAAGCAGGCGCCAAAGTCACAAGAGTTAAGAACTGCACTTGTATTGTAATACTGGCCTGCATTACATTTCTCAGATAGGTATACTGAATTATGGTATCACGGCTGGTTCTGGTTCAGTTGCACACAAGTTTAATTGTCTAAATTCTATATATACATCCGCAGTGTAACTCACTGATGTCAAACTTCCCAAAAGAGAATTATAGTTTGTGTGGATATTTGTGGGGGAAAGTGACCCAGCGGCCAGTAAAGCACTCCGCCTTTGGCCACCAGACAAAAGAATGAACTCATAGTACGTTTGACTGACAGGTAGGGCCGATCTATTGTGCTCTCTTGTAACTGAGTTGCGTGTGCGCACGTGTAAGAGGGGAAGACAAGGCAGGAGTACACCGGGTGAAATTGGAGTCCCTGATTGGCCGTGCGGCTGTTTTGTGCTGCACATGCAGTGCCGGATCTTTTCCCCTCATCACGGGACACCAGGAGGTCATAATGCCAGACGTTTGCCTAGAACACCGTGTTCTTTATACTTAATCATTCATACCACACCGCCAGTTACAAGCCAATCCACTACACAAACCGATTTCATTAAAAGACACTCAAGTATCTTACGCGTTGCACTCTGGCTTGGCTTATTTAAGGTGGCGTATTTGTGCTCTCTTTTCATTGGCCAGCAGCCTAAAACAAGGCCTGCTAAGACACACAGTTCCAATTTTTTGTTGTCTTTGCACCTTCAAAATTAGCATGTTGTGGCTTATTTGCATTCTAAGTACATGCTATATTTCTAAGGCTATAACTGAGACCGTTATGAAGGTTTCCGTGATATAAATGTTCTGCGTTTATTGTCAGCTGGTGACTGGGGGCCACCATGCGTCAGCAGGAGCGAATTTACTGCAATTTTTGCAAAGAAATTCGGAGCTCTCTTTGGTGGCGAAGACAAAGACGAGATGAGCCGGGCGCATTTTGGCAGCAGGCGATATAGATTTGAATTAAGTAGCGTGTAGTTTTTTATCTCACGCCGCATGCAGAGAGAGAGAGGCAGAACCAACTGTGTCTCATTCAATATCAGCACAGCTGTCCCAGCATCCGTGGAGAATGGATTCCTACTGCTACTGCCATGGGAGGCTCCAGCCAAGAAGAATGGGAGGATATCCAGTGTGTGCGCTTGTGTTTTAAAAGGAAGGCGAGGACTGAGAGGAGAGAGTAATACGCTGGTGTGTCTGTGTCTGTCTCTGTGTGTGTGTGTGATTTTGCATGTGTGTGTCATGTTGTCTCCACCCGCCTCACTTTTCATTCGCTCATGTCACCTCTGGCATGGATTAGTTTTTGGCACAACCCTGGCAGCGCCCGTGGCCCCAGCGTGGTTCTGTGGTCGCCGATATGTTGTGCTGTTGCCATGGCTACTGAACACACACACACACACACACACACACACACACACACATGAGTGCTAAATTACATAATTTAGCTAGAATATACAAAGGAACACAAATACTTAATGTTCAATATGAGAGCAGAGAAAGGGGAAAATCAGGGGGGAGGGAAATAGAGTGTAGTGTGTATGAAGGTGGGTGAGTGGGGGGTGTGGGGTGGGGTGCTCAATTTAGAAACCACCAAGACAAAGTGTGCCTTTACCAGAACAAACCATGAGCAGAAAACAGAAATTTAGTGAGGAATATTTGAGAGCTTTGTCACAGCTGAGTTCAGACAGCATATGCCGTGTTCTTTCCTTTGATTTTGAGTCATAAATCTAAATAACAGTGCCGCCATTATGTGGGTATTTGGAACGTTGTGACAACCGATCTGACAGGACAATTGAGGATAAGGTGTTTGTGGTGACACACAAGTGGTGTTTGTGTGTGTGTGTGTGTGTGTGTGTGTGTGTGTGAAAGAATGAGACAGACAGAGAGAGAGAGAGAAAGACCTACAGTGTTTGTATGAGAGAGGGTGTGGCACCTTGGGTTTACATAGATACACCGTGAGGCACACACACATTTCTGTCTTCACTCTCCTCCTCCTCCCTGGCCTCAGTTTGTTTTGAAATAGATTGTGTATATGTGAGAGTATCAGTGATATGTCAAATCTTTAGCCACCATTTCTGTCACACTTTGACTGGGGTGAACTTCAAGAGCGAAACCTTTGAATTTCAAAGTGGCATATCATTACAGGTTGTTATAGGATTTTAAAGACCCCCACCAGAGTAGTTTGAAGACATGTAACAATGCTCCGTTTTGAAAGTTGTGCCTGATGTGTTATTTTTACACCAAAAATGTAATTACCTTGTTAAGAATTATAAAAGAAATTCCCATTTCCCTATTCCCACCCCCTCAAGTTGCATATTGTACCATGATTCGCTCCCAGACTTGTGATGTCACAAACTCCTGCTCGGAGGTACACGCCAAGCTTTAAAGTTCTGCACATACAGGAGAACATTTTTGATTGGAAGGTCACGTAAAAAAAAAAAAAAAGCAATAACAAAAAAAGCAACAGTGGATCCGTAGAAGAAGCTCTAATGTGACATTATTCATCAAATTTATCATGAGAATTAATTAATTATTTTCACCAAAGCTACTAGTGTGAGGCTAGTAGCACAAACCTGCCATTGCTATAAATGATTTCAGTCAATGAAGTCATGTTGCAGATTTTAAAATGAATAATTGTTGCACATTTTGCAGTGTTTAGTTAGTTTTGTATCGTGTCTAGTGCTGCAGAAGACAGACTGAGAAATGTGTCTGAGTGCGCTTTGTTCTTGCATTGAATAAATTTGAACTAATGCCAGTATAAACACACAGAGCGAACGTTGACAATAATTCATTCTCTGTTCTTTCTTTTTAATCAACAAGTAATGTTTCCGTGCTGTATGATATTGAATTTCCAGGATCTTTTGTGTTCCACAAAGACAAATGTAAGGGCTCGAACCAGTGGCCAGGCAAAACATGGAGCATGCAAAGTCTTTGTATCAGTCTGTCACAGGTCAACAGAAATAGATAGAGAGTTGTTGTTGCGGATCATTGACGGCCCACTCAAGGTCACTTCAGTGTGGGCAATCTGGGCATGTTGTTTGCCTGTCTGTCTGACCTACATCTCACTGCCCGGGCTAAATATATACAGTAGACTCCTCATTACAAAGCTTCCAGATTAATCTGGATGAAATCTGAGCACCGTTTCACTCTCTCTATGTGTTTGACTGCAGCCTTCTCTTCACAAGCTTCCCCCAGGCTGACTTTCCATCTCAGTCAGTCTCTCAGACACGATCTCACGATCCAAAAACAATGGTAGATGCAGGCATTCACACAAACATGGCAACATGCATACACATTAGGACTACCCATTCAGAAACAAGCCCTCTCTGTATTTGGAGTATACGGTGTGTCTGTTTGAATTCAAGCCTAACTGTGTATACAAGCTAGATCTTTTGGTGCCTAATGCATAACGCACCTGCACATACTTAATCACATGAAGCACAGGTGTGCATTCTCTCAGCAATAAAATCACACCCAGTACGAGCGTGTTACAGAAGTAGTGTGTGTGTGTGATATATGTGCTTTCCAAGCTTTCTTTTCTTTTTTTGTATCCCCCAGCCTGTCAGGTGAAATCAAGTAGCCTACCCCTTTATTGACCACACCTGTCATGTTCCAGATGTATTTATTTGAATGAACTGTCAATTTGATATTACTCAATATTATTGATTTTGTAAAAGTGAGGTTTTTCTTTAACACAATTGAACTGTTGGACTGTTGTCAGTTTGGTCAAATTTGAACTTTTTGAGTGGCAAAAACTATACAACCATTTATCCATTACTTCTACCTAACTATATCAACCTTTAATAATTACCGTTAGCCTACTATTACAACAAGTTTATTCATCACTTTTAGCTAACTATTTTAACCTTTCATAATTACCTATCTATTACACTAACTATTACAACCAATTGTGAGACAGTGAAGAGTTGCCGTTGCTAGCCTGACACTGTGTATGTTGAGAAGAGCGCTATATAAAGTTCCAATAAAGCTTGTCTTTGACTCCTCTTCCACAGAACCTTCTGAAATAGTTTGCTATTGCACAATTATCCATTACTTCTAGCTACTTATTTCAAATTGTTTCCATCACTTTTAGGTTTCTATTTCAACTAATAACACTTTGAACTGTTTATTTGTTACTTTTAGCTAACTGTATCAGTCATTTATATTTAATCTTTTGCTATTTGTCACGCACTTTTATTTACTTTTAACTCAAACATTTGGACACAGAGGACAAAGACTTCATCAGGCGGTGGTTAATTGGGAAGTGACGTGACGTTGGGCATTGTTCAGTTGTCAATGGATGACATCAGGCAGTGACGCCACTTGATGATGTCATTGCATTCATTATCTTTTCACCGCTTCTTTGGCTTTCCTTTAAGTAGAGGCGGGATAAAGAGGCATTGATTGGCTCGTTGATTGCACCTCAAATTTCCTCAGGCTTTCTTTCATCATCACGCTACATTACCTCATGCTGTAGCAGAGGCAAACCTGGTCCAAGTAGAGTTCTGGATATGTTGATGCAGCGCAGGACATGAAAACAGTGACCATGCAGGAGTGTAATCCACATTGCCTATTTAGCAGATAAGATTATGATCCCAGCTGTGATTATATCCGTGACTTAAACTTAGCATCAACATCGGAGATCTGCTTTTATTCTCTTTCGCCGGGAACAGGGCTTAAAGCTTGTGATTGGGCTTAATAGGCATTTATTGGGTTAATGTTGGAGGGAAAATCTTTTCCTGTCTTGGGGGTGGGTGGAGGAACGTTGACGCTCAGAGGCTTATGAACCCACAAGTCAAACAGTAATGAAAACAGTTGTGACCTGATTTCAAGAGCTGGGGAAAAAGACATAGTAGACATAGACAAAGTAGATTGGGAAGGAGGACTTTAAGTTACAGAAAAAAGAACCACAGACAACAAATCTGCATACTTTTTTCTCTTTCTTGTTCCTTTTCCTTGTCTTTTCTTGCTTGCTTTCTTACTTGCTCACTTGATTGTGTTCCCTTTCGTTTCTTCCTGTTACCTTTCCCCTCTGTTTCTGTCTGTGTATCTAATTCGGCCACCCCGTCGGGCAAGGAATAGCTGTCACTCCAGGGAACAAAGCGCTAGATCTTGCTCTTTGGAGCAGGAAGTTGGCACACGGCCAAGGGTGGAAAATCTATACTCGGTTCCATAATATAACATATCTTTACCTCAGATGAACTCTGAGGAGGCCTGGCAGCTGTGAGCAAACAGAGCTGGAGGGCGGGAGTTTTTGTGTTATTAACGGACTCTGTTTGTGTGGAAGTGTCTGTGTATGTGTTGGGTATGAGTGCGCACTCTATGCTTCTTGTGACTTATGTTTGCTGGCTGGTGCTGCAGGCCCGAGGCTGTTTGAGATCCCCTTGACAGTCAAGCAGAGTACAGTAGAGTCAAATAGACCCCTTGTTGAAATAAAAAGCGGGGATCAGATTAGAGTAGATTTGAGTAGAGGAGGCCGAGGCCAAGCAGCGCTGAGGGTTAGACTCAAACACAACTCTGCGGCTTCTCCTTTTGGCCCGGCCAGCCAGTAACTGCTATCCCAACTACAGCTGCACCATAAAGGAATTCAGATATAAACTTTCTGCTCTGTTTAGGCTCAGAGAAATAGCTGCAGGATTAGTATGCGTTACATGGAAAGTTGTATATTTGACTGGAAAATTCAGTGCAGGATGAGGATTTCATGTCACTGCTAAAATATAAAACACAGATGGACCAGATTTAACTTTACTTTGCGAGTTCACGGAGTGGGACAATCTCCGATCCTCAAACGCTCATGATGACAGTTTATAAATTCACTTCCATGCTGCACTCAACCCTCGGCTCTCCTGTTATTAAGACGTCTAGCTGGCCTAGATAGTCTGAATCAAATTCTTGTAGGAGCCCTTGTTGTGATGTGATCGCCTGCAGCCGTAATGGAGAAACAGTGTGCTCCGCTCCTCTTTTGTGGCGGCAGCTTCTCTGTTGAAATGGGATGTGGAGGGAACGGACCCCAGAAGCGGTCGGCTCGTCTGACGCGTCAAGCTGCTCTCAGTCTCTTCAGCACGCACGACGTCTTGAGAAAAAGCCCTGTGAAACTCAAACTGGGGCTCATTATGGTCTTCATCTGGAATAAAGTGCAATCATCGCCGTCACCTCTGGCAAGCTGCGGTGGAGAAAAAACTCTTGTAGGCCTTACGGACCTGTCTGCATATCAATACACACACATTTATTCTATTCACCGTGTACTTTTATTTTATTTTTCATCCCTCTGCCTTGTTTTTTCTCTCCATCTGCGCACCTGAACAGAAGTATTTCCAGGCGAGAGTTAGGACTCATGTGGGGACCACAAATTGACTGTATATTGCAGCCAGACTGTGAAGATTTATGATGAAAGTGAATAGGGATGGTGTGGGCGGGTATGCAGAGGTGCATATTATGGTGCCTTTTTCTTTTCTTTTCTTTTTAATACTTGGAGGAGCTGAAAGCCTTGAGAATGGTGTAAAGGAGTGAAACAGCAGCGGAATCATTTTACTCTTTCACTTCAGAAAGACAGAAAGATTATAAAAAGAAATGCAGCGCAGAGAGAAAAAGAAGAGAGGGAAATGGGTGGGAATGAAAGAGGCCATAGTCTGTGTATTGTAAATACAGTAGACTGGGGAGCAGTCCGTGTCCTTTTATTTTTTCTAGCAGCATGATTTGTTTGATTTACTCTCTATCAATCAGCGGAGGATGTATTTAAACGAACTTGAAGTATATTTGAGAAAGCCTCTTTATAGCTGTGGATGTTTGTATTCTCCTTTTACTTTCCTTGGAAGGAGACCGTGATTAAAGCAGACGATATAGGCGTATTGTATTTCCTAGGGGACTGGAAGGAATGCAAATGCATCATAACCATATTATACTAGTTAGGAGCGGAGCGTGTTGCCAAGCCTCTGGATACAGGAGAGAGTAGACACAGTTACACTAAAGGGAACCGAGTCCCACAAAGAAGCCAGGATCCCACAACTGCAACAACACGAGACGATATCTGACACTGTTGGACTATATTTGACATTTCATAGGATACACACAGTACCAAAGGCTTTGCTGCGTAAAAAGCCAGCCTTTTCTCTCTGTGCAAAACTTAACAGAAGAAACCCCCAAGAAAGTTTTTCTGTGTCTCTCTCTCTCTCTCTCTCTGTGTGTGTGTGTGTGTGTGTATGCGCGCACGCGCGCTGATGTGTGTCCGAGTGCCGCAGAATCCGTTTGGCATTTTTGTTGTGAGGGAAGCATGTTGCTGGTGGGACTTTGGCCTGCACAATCCCTCCTCTGTTAAAACAATGCGGCAGTTGTCCTCCCTAACCTAATTACTCCCTCCCGGGGGAGAAAGGCAACAGCACCAAATCCCATAGTTAGGAGCTCTGATCTGGGCCCTTGCTGTAAGAAAGGGGCCTCATTCATTTCTGTCCCTCCTTCCACCACACATGCAGAAACACACATATACACACACACTTTCCTTTTTTCACTGCGATCAGGTTTGGCTTGATAGAAGCTAATTATGCTCTAATATATCCTGATATTTCTCTTGATGTCTGTTTTTCTTGTCGCTGTGACATTTTACTGTCGTTGAATATTTAAAGATGCAGAGGACACAACTGCGTCTAAAGGTCTACTGTTTAATACACAAAAATGGACCCAGTTTAGGTCAATATACATTGACGCAATTCTGGATTAACTTTACTACTCTAAGTACTAACGGATCGTTTTTGACCCAGTGTTTGTGTCACTTTTTATGTTACTGTTGACTTAATAACCAAAAACTAAAATATGGTTATTTTGACTCAGTGTTGGATGCAACCAGCCCATGTTTTACATTCAAACGGTCACAAATGTATATTTAGTTGTACAAATAAATGATATGCATGTAACATTCAATACAGAGTACTACCACATTGGGTCCATTTTGATTCAGTGATTCTTTTGGGTATAAATTAGTGGGTTAAAAACAAACCTAGTGTGGGTCAATATGACATGGACAGGTTGACTTTACCCACTGGGTATAAAACCACCTGAGACAATGGGTTCTAATCCAGTAACCCAACAACAGTATAAAAAACACTGGGTTAAAACACCACATGGGCTCCTCTGTAGGTGAAGTGAACCCAGTGCTGCATGGGTGCTGTTTTAACCCATGCTGGGTGCGTCTTTAACTCAGCGAGTTATAGTGTGTGCAAGCTGGTGAGCCTACCAAAATACATCTTGGGCTTTAAACATTTAAACTTTAAACATTTTAACTTAAAGACTTTTATCAGAGACGCGTGTGGACGATGCTTTCACAGCACTTCTCTCCTTTGTTTTGCCCTTCTCGCCCTCCCCATCCTTCTCGTCTCTCACCGCTGCCCGCCATCACTTACTGGCACCGCATAGGATATTGAAAACTTTAATACTGTAACTTCAGACAGGGAAGTCAGCAGAGGAAGAGGGGAAAGTGACGTGTGTGTGTGTGTGTGTGTGTGTGTGTGTGTGTGTGGTGGCATTCACCAATAAGAGCACAGGGTGTTAAAGTCTTAATTTTCCCGCAACCAACCTGTTTGGTTTTGTTTATTTGTCTATCGTCTCTGTGGAAGATTAGAAGAGCCATTGTGTGGAGGCTTGGGAAATAAAGCTTGAAGTTTATATTTGGAGATTGTTGCGGTGCTATGTTGTTGGTCTGGACTGTTAGGGCTTAGACGTCTTTGTTTGTTTATCTGGAAAAAGAGAATTCCTTTTGTTGCCACTGAGATCAAGCTTTCTTCAGCTAGAGACCTGCTCAGCTTAAAACAAAAATATTACTGAAGAGAAATTATTTGGATTTTCTATATGACATTTCGAATGCTCAGCTTGACTTTCTGGTCGTTTCTGTTCAGGCTGTACCACACTTGGAAGTGGAAGTGCAACAGACCACATGTCCTACTATACTCATATAAGGAGACAGTAGTGTTTGTGTATGTGTGTGTGTGTGTGTGTGTGTCTGGTCGTGCAGTGTTTGTCTTAGGCCGAGCTCCTTTCCTGTGGTGTGCGTGTGGGCCTGAATGTGTCCAGCTTGTGTTGGAACCCTGCGCCCTGTTTGTGCGTCTCGGCGCTCGCCCTACGGCAGGAGCGGAAGCTCTGCTTTAACAGCGTTAGCCGGGCTCTTCCTTCAGCCTCCGGCCCGGCATCGTTAACCCTATCACCGTCTTCACACTCTCCTATTGTGTTTTGTTTATTGGCCTTTTTATCTTTTGTTTATAGATTCAAATTGTCTGAATGTTTTCAAATAAAAAGGAAACGTTAATCAAGTTCTCTAAATTTCCTGTCTTTGTTAACTCTTTAGCTCCTTCCAGTTTTCTGTTCTCATCTCTATTTCCTACGAATGTATTAACCTCTCCTGGTTAGTCAGCACCTCAGCCAACTTGTATAACCTGCCTGTCAGTGGCAGCCATGATTTACTTTCTCTTCAGTCACATTATTAACCCCTTCATTCACATTAAACTAGCAGTGAGTTTAGTAACCCTTCATTATGCTTTAATTCAGCACTTCAACACACCCTAAAAAGGGCAATGTGTGTTTTTGTGTGTTTTACTTGATTTTAGACCCCACCCCACCTACTTTTTCCATCCACACTTAATCTTAACAACATCTAAGTGACCCCTTTTCTTTTCTTTGCTGTGACCTCTGGTAGTTAAATGGTGCAGCGCTTGCTAAATATGTTTCCAAAAGAATATGTTTAAAGAATGTAAATGTAATGCAAAAAGCAGTGACTAATTACAGGATATTCTAACCCTGTTCTTTTATTCTTTTCCTTTTGCTCCTTCCCTGCCCTTCCTCCTGTGCTGTCTTTCTTCTATTCTTTTTTTTTTTTTTTGCCAGGAGATGTCCTTTTTTATCAGGGCTCGTACAGACACATACAACCACACCTCTGTCAAATATTCACCCACTGGTTGGCACTTTTTGCCTGTGGAGGGCACCAAACAAAGCGCAGGCCTACAGGCTGCGCACTGAGCTTCCTGCTTCATTCAAGAAAATCCATACAGCCAGGACCTCAGATCACCGGGGTTTAATTAATAACTTATGGCTATGGTTAAATGGCAACGTATAAAGATAAAAACGAATATATAGACAGGAGGCCATAAAGAGGGGTGCACAGACGTGGAGGGTGAGACAGTGGGGGTTGTGAGCTAGGGATTGCGGCAAATCATTTGCATAAAGGGCAGGGCAACATGCCCAATGGTGGAAAAGGTTGGCATCACGCCTTTCAGACTGGCAGAGAGGGAAGACTGGAGAGAGAGAGATGGGGGGGGGGGGTATAGTCAATAGTGCATCCCTTGTTCAGAAAGAGGAGGTCCCTAGCTGTTGGCAGGAGAGCAGGCTAAATCTCTAGTTTGATTGTGTGCTAGATTGCCCCTTTATTTGTCTGATTGCAAAGCGTTCAACACTGCATTAGTAGTGGGCTTTACTTTCCTGGAGCCTTTATGCAGGAGGGAGTTTTTTCTGCCTTGGCCTGGCCCGCGATTGTCGCTACACATATGTCTCGGAGTTATATAGCGTGCAATCAGCACATGAGGCGATTTGGGAAAGTTTCTGACCTGTCTGTTTTTTTAAATCCGCGTTGGGGCTCCACCCTTTATCCTTGAGCGTCCAACTTAGGTTAATGACGGTGTTGATTTAGCTTTATGGTGTGTTCAGATGTGTTCTCAACTATTTGCAATTTGCACAGAGCACACAGACAGATACAGGCCTGAAGACGACCACAGAGAAGCAGCTAGCGGCCTTTTCTGTCTATCTGTGTGTGTTGTGTGTCTGTTTTACCCGCTGTCTCTCAGAGCCACAACACTGCTGTTCCCCTCATGCCGACTGTGGTTGTGGTGATGTCATGGTAGTAGGGAGTGAAAGGGACGATTATTTAGCGCGGGCCTGTTATTTCAGCCCCTTTGCGTCCATAAGCACTGCATATAGAGTCTTGGTGATCTTCACGTCGCCGGACACCCGTGTGTGATGTCTGCAAACTCACTGTGACCACAAACCTCGATAACCCTTTTAATGTAGTTCTCTGTGAAAGCTAATTAACATTGGTGGTGTGAAGTTACTGCAGACTCGAGTGTAGGGATATTAGCATTTCTTCAATCTTGCACTGAGAAACAGTTTTTAATTATAACTTGGACCCTAGTTTTGGCCGACCAATAATCAAAAAAATCAAAAGCTTTTCAATTAATAATGATGTGGAATGGAGAAGGATATTATCACACTCGAGGAGCAATTGCGTGGTATTTTTACTTGATAAATAACTTAAATGATGCATTTTATTTTTGGCGTAATGATGCTCAAGCTCAGGATGTGCAGCCAAACCCCCTCCAAAGGATCACCTGATACATCGAAGGGGGCGTGAGATGAATAATGGGTGAGGAAAGACCAAAAAACAAATTTGAATTCTCGTTTTTTTGGGACGATGCTCTCATCTTTTTTGTGAAATATTTAATCATTTGACCTCGTTGGGAGTCAAACTGTGATTTAAATAAAACCATCTGAAAAGATGACAGGGGAACTCTCTCTTTTGTAGAACTGCTAGAAACTAACAGACCTCTTAAACTTGACAAGGGCCACAACTAAATACTGCTATGTTTTGTCTCAAAATTGTACACTACTCAAGTAAATGTACTTTGCACCACTGGCTGGGTTTGATTATTTCACTCATTCTAACCATCATATAGCTTCAACAAAGAGCTGGAGAATGATTATACAGAATATATATATGTGATACTGTTTAAGAATAAGAAGATTCGTCCAACTTTAAATGTAATTAAAGGACAAATTTAGAACATGTTTAACAGTTTCAGCACTGATCAAAAAATTGACTCAGGTCAAAAAGTGCATCATTTTGCTTTAAGATAATAAAGTGCTAAACATAGTGCATGCACTGGCTTGTAAAAATCAGTGTGAACCCAAACGTCATGCCCCCGGTGAGTGGAGGGAGTAGATAAAGCCGATTTACTCGATAACATAGCTCAAACCCTGCAATAGCAAAGAGCAAAGAAGGTTGCCACCGGTAATATATTAGGATTAGTATTAGTATTAATTGTGGTGTAAGTTTCAGCCAATCAGAAAGATGTTTCAAATCTCCTTTGGTTCAACGACACTGTTTACCTTCAAACGGGGCATCAAACACCAGCCTTGTGTTTCGAGCACGCTGCTCGTCTCTCGGGTTTGAAACCACAATCGTGTCGTTTCAGCTCACTTTCTTCTTCCAGCACTGTGTGAAAGGCCCACTTTGGCATTTCACAGTCGTCTCTTTTGAAAAGCGGACTAAAGCCCTACAGCTTTGTTAAGCAGCAAGTTAACACATGAACCTGAAGATCCTTTTCATTTCAGGCGGTGTTGAAATTCTAATTCCAAACGCAAAAAGGAGCTTTTCATAAGAGGGGTTATGGTGTAACATCCCTCTGCTTGGAGCTCGGTGATAAATCAATGCACTTGTAATTCTCTGTGATGTGTGTCAACCAGGTTGTGTAGATCAAAGATAAAGTGGCATGCAGTGAAGGCCACCAGGCACTGGCTGCTTTTATACTGTTATAATGATATCTCACTTCTAGCATGATCAAGTGCTCCTGACGTGTTCATCAAACATGCATCACTTTCCATCAAACCAAAATAGGAATGCAGGATCAAAGAGAATGAATTTGCTAAATGCATTTCTTTGTCGCAGGCCGTGTTTACCGATTACAGAGCTGGTTTTTACCAGGGTAGAAAATTAACACCCAACAGCAGCCAAATGCTGCTAAAAGCTGGCTGCGGTTTGTAAGTTTGTCTCCTCTACCTGCCACTTATTATTTGGATCTTGTTCAATTAAATAGTGGGAATCTGCTTCTTTTATTTATTTTTGACGTATAAGTTTAAATTGGTGTAGTTAAAAATCTAGAGATATAAGGCAAAGACAACAAAAAGGGCATAACATCGTGGTGCCGTCAGTAGTATCACTGCTCCTCAGTCTGCACTGGCAGCAGTGTGAGCAGCAGTAGTCTGTTGGCTGGCACAGTGAGAAAACACTCAGTCATGGCTGTTGTGGTGCTGAGTCGGCCTGCCCAGGCATGGCCAGTCACTCACGTGCACACACACACACACACACACACACACACACACACGTCAGTGAGATGCAGGGCGGTTCCTTCATCCAGCAGCACATTCTTTATAGACAGCGGCAGGCGGATCGAGGGGGGATGAGGGAAGAGGTTTTTGAGTGTTTCTGTGCAAAAACAAAAGGTAATGTGCGTCGCGAGGCATGGAGTTAATTTCACAGGTGAGTCCGGAGATGCAGGAGTTTGACATCAGCAACACTGTGCTACCTGGCGATGGACGGCATGATTGTCACATGCCGCCTTAACTTTGGGTGAAAACTATGTCAGTGTGTTCCTCCGCTCCTCCCCTGCTCATCAATACTGTCATCTTCATCCAACATCTGCACGTTCCAACATGTATACCTATACAAGCAGGAACAATCGTTGTTTTATAAAGTCTCTAAAGAGAATCGCAAAAAAACCCAAAATAGCCTCGAGTGATCTGGTTTACCTTGATCTTGTGGCTTTCAGAACAGAATGCGTTTCCTTCATTTTTGGGCACACGAAACCCTCAGCATTTCTCATGTTAATTCATGTCTGTGTTGCGTAGTTTGGTGTGAAGTGCGAGATTAATCTGCCTCTGCTGGAACCAGGCCTCCATGTTGTAAAAAGATGTAATATTGTAGCTGATGTTGGTGGGAGTTGCAGGGGGGATAGCCCCGGAGCTCCAGAGCCAGAGGTCGGAAGGGCCCAGTTGGTTTTGCAGTGTAGCCAGGCAGCGGCGTCCCTTTTGTGGGACTGGAATGTGCCATGCGTGCCTCTTCCACGGCTGGTCCCCCCTCCCACACGTACTCACGGCCCACCCCGGGCACGTTAGCACGCAGCCACCGCAAATTGCTTGCAGATTTTTCACACATAGTAACGTGCTGGTTTGTAAACTCAGAGGAGTGCAACCAATGCAAGGCGCCGAGCTCCGTGGATCTTCACGCATCGCAGCAACAGAGCGTGTGGGCTGTTCTCAGGGACTTTTTCCCCCCGTCTGTAAAATTGAATCCTGTGTCTCCCCCCCCGTCTGTTTCTAATGATTAACAGGGATGATTGCAGTGCGATAACAATGGAGAGTGATGCAGCAGGCACTGTAGCTCGTTCTGATTACAGTATAAAACCACAGCAAGCTACAGAGAAAGCCTTAACCCTAACCAGAACACACCTGCCATCTCGTCATATATAAATCCCCTAAATGGCAGTTTCATGAGGTTTTTTTAAGGGGAAACTGGTGTTTTTAATTTTGGGAGAGGACTTTTGGGATCTAAATGACTAATATGTACCAAACGTTTTGGAATTGGTTCAGTAGATCGCCTCCACTGGCATCCACGAACGGCTGCAACGGCTGAAACGTAACTGCACCCGCCAAAGTTCGTCCACTGAAAGTGGTTGTTTTTGCCGCTGACAGACTCAGACTGTGGAAAGCATCCCTACAGACACAGCGTTTGTTAAAGAGTAAGATCCTTTTCGTTTAACCAGAAACAGAAAATCTCACTCTGATATCTCATGAGTTTTAACAAACGTTCTGTCTCAGTAGGGATCCTTTCCAACATTATGGAAAGGATCCCTACTGAGTAATAACACTTCAAATAACCTAATAACTGAGCCTGTCAGTGGGAAAAACAAGCACTTTTAGTGGACACTTTTCACGGGCAGAGTCCTCAAAGATTACATTGCAGCCTGTTCGTGGCAGCTGAGGTGATCTACTGGACCAGTTACTAAACGTTTTGTACCTATAAATCATTTAGACCCCAACATTTGTAAATATATGGAAAACTACATTGCCTTTTAAGGTTTTGTGAGACCAGTTTTCAATAAAATATCCACACCTTAATGGATTATTTCAGCCCCCTTCACCTCCACCAGCCTCACTCACACCCTCCTCCAGCATCATACGCGAATGATCGAGTCTCTTTGCATCTAACTGTGTCTCCGTGCTCTGGCTCTCTGTCAGCGGTCCGAGCCGGGGTCAGAGGGAGCCGGTGTCAGGCTCTGTCCGGGGTTCAGGGACACTCAGCTGGGCAGGAGAGGACAGAGCCAAGCCCCACAAGCACGGAGCTGCGCTAATGAAGGGCCGGGCGGCTGGGAGGCCCCCGGGTTATGCAGCCCATGGTTTAATTGGTCTAATGAGAGGCAGCGTATCCTCGGCGAGGTCAGGTATCGCAGGGCAGAGAGGCCTACTGCTGGGCATTATGGGTCAGAAAGAGTCTGAGTTTGTCGAGCTATTAAGTTAAAGATACTCGCCAGTGATGTAGAAAACTGAAGAATCTGGGCATTCGAAAGGGTTGAAATTATTTAGTTGAAACATTTCAATGTTGGATTGGAAAACAAAACATTCAAATTAAGGATTTATCATAAAAAAAAGAATTCATTTCTCTGTGCCAGAGTTTTGATTATTTGGCTTGAGGATTTGGACTTTAGAGCTCACTTTTACCTCCATCATTTCTTGGAAAGGCAGACACGGTTGCCTGAAAGGAAACTAAACAGACACTTCTAATTTTGCTGTAATTTTAATTGCCTACATCTCATTTGTCTCCATTTTACATGGAATTATTTAGAGAGATTTACTGTTTTAGGAGGCAGGACGGCCTCCTGCTAGCCAGTTTATTAATCATCTTAATATTGATGAATTTATTTGCAGTTTCTTCAAGCAACATAATAAAGAAAGTGATGAGTATTTATCATAGTAAATATATTTATCTATATTTATTGATGATTGACAGTTGCAGGAGTATTCCACATTGAACTGAAAAAATAGATAAACCTTATTCTGATCAACATTTTAGACCTAAATTAAATTATAACACTTTCTAGATTGTATACTTTTGATAATAATAAAAACAACAATAAAAAAATATATCATTTATTGAGGTGGTAAATGGCCTAATAGCAGTTGTTTTTTTAAAGGCTATTCGTGCAAAGTAAAAGGGAAATAAATGTACTATTTGAAAAGATGGACCCTCCTCTGTTCATGGAACGGAGCTGGAAAAGCAAAGAGTTTTACAGGCGCACGAATGAACCAAACTCCGTGGTTTTTTCAGGGTAAAGAGTCTTTTCTCTCCTCACTGAAAGAGTTAATCTGAAGTTGGCAGCCAAACGCCACAGTCTCCGCCAGACGTGCGGAGAATCGGAAAGTAAAGGACTTCAGAATCATTCCTTTTGTCTCGTCATAGGCGAGGTTGAAATTCAGAGGAGGGTTTTAACGCAGCAAATTCTGGAAATGGAATGGACGCTGGTTTTGCAGTGGAAACTGCATGATTGAAATGTGATCTTCGATTTTTTTTTCAACACAAAATATCACAACAGCACACATACACATTTTTAAGTTTTAATTTTTTTTTTAAACCAAATAAATGCTAATCTTATTTAAAGAGTATGGGAAAATATAGACGAGGGGACGCTAAATCGAACTATTTCCACCCGGTGTGAGTCACGTCTTCTGCAGTATCCCGGGCCATTCAGGGCCTCACAGCAAAGTGCACCCCAGGAACTCCACAGACAGCATGTTCACTTCATATCTCCACGTGTGGCGTTGTTGTTGTGGGCGTGCGTCCTCTCCCGCCACTAATTGACGTCGGGTTTTAGTGATGGTGAAGTACAAATGTGGCGCTTGCTGGAATGCCAACCCGTTTTCATCTTCTTCTTCTTCTTCTTTTTGTCCAGCTTTTTTTTTTCATTTCCATGTAACTGCTGGCAGACTCCATCGATGATGATGTCTTCACTCTTTTTTTAAGTATTCATATTTTAAGTGCCCTGTGAGGAGAGAGTGAGAGAGAGAGAGAGAGAGAAGTGATGGTGCATTTGTAATTGTCTTGGCTGGAGGTTTTCCGTCTTATTAACGGAGTCTGGATGATATTTGAGGGGAATTAGCCAGAGAGACATGTTGGTGGAGAATAATCCAGGACTTTAATTGGGTGAATATATCGCTCTATTAGAGAAACTCGCGCAGGGATTGTTATATGTTTTATTTATTTCCAGGCCCGAAATGTGACCCATAATGCACCACGTGCAGATTGGATGCAGATCTCCCCCCCCCTTCTTTTTTTCCCCCTTTCTTCTGGGGCTTTTAAGGTGAAAGCGAAATCAAACACCGGAAACTCGTGCGCAGCTTTTAT
>JAVQJL010002274.1:0-35568 GCA_036024295.1 Nannoperca obscura
CCCCCCCCCCCCCCCCCCCCCCCCCCCCCCCCCCCCCCCCCCCCCCCCCCCCCCCCCCCCCCCCCCAGGGCATAAAGTGCTGAGGAGCAGACAAGAGGAAATAAGGAAAGAGAAAACAATATATTTGTTCCGCAAGGAGAGGCCAGTGGTTATTTATGTTATATTTGCGTTGCCAAACAACATATCTCTAAAACGTATCCATGTAATTCTCTTTGAAGATTCATCAATGCTACTGATTCGAATTGATAGGGAAAAAAACTGTGTGTTTCCTAACCTTAACCAGGTGGAAAGATTGCTTTGCAACAGTGCTTATGAGAACCTCTACACACACATTAGAGTGGTTATTCCAGACACTAGCTGAAAGACAAATGTGAGACTGGGGAGTTTTTTCTTTTGTCTTCTAATGTATCATGTGTTTACTTTTACTTCAGATCTGCATGCTGAAGCAGCACTTGTGTAAATTTGTTTGAAATATGATTTGGATGTCAGGTTGCTGTATTTGTATCCTGATTTTGAACACACTAGCAAAATATATCACTTTGTCTTTCTTTTGAAAATATTGTATGTTATGAGCAATAAGTCATTTTAGTAATTATACATGTCTATTAATTTGTCTTTGTCACATGTTATTTTAGTCAGAGCATAGACATTTCAATTTATTTCTGGTGTTCCAGGCAACAATGGCTCCAATTCTTCATTTTATTCCCCCCACTGAGTAAATTACTCCAGCCAGAGCATCCATATCACAGCATCTTGTGATCCATACACTGTCCTTGGTGTCGTCTTTATTTAACCTTTATTTAAGGAGACAGCTCGATTTAGAACAATTTCCACTTTAGAAATACCACCCATAGTCCAGAGATTTTCTGAGGAGCTCAGAGCATAAAGAAGGCTCTCTGACGCAGTCTTAAAACCCAGACTTCTTATGATCAATGCCATTATAGCACCAATAGTGTGTGAGTGTGGGCGTTTGTATTTGTGTGTATGTACATGGGAAGCCTTGGTTGGCAGTGTATTAGTTAACTCTGTGTCTGAGACATGCTCTTCAAAACCCCCTGATTAATATAATCAATGCCTATTCAAGTGTGTGTTTGTGTGCACCTGTAAGTGATGAGACTGGCAGCTGTGCATTAGTCAAAAACCCAATGTCAGTTTTAGTCCCATCAATGGCAACAGACCTCTGCAGGAGGCTTCTCCAAGTGTCTCCAGTTTCGATGTCTGTGTGTGTGTGTTTTATACTAGAAAAGCTTACAGGGTCACTGTGTCTCTTCTGTTCCTCGAATACAAATACATACGGTACAATGCTTTAGCAACAGTTTGTGTGTGTGTTCCATCCATGTCTCGTAAAAATTACTTTTTTTTATTGTTTTAACTAAATTACAAGAGCAAATTATTTTATTCTTCACATTTTGGGGGGACGCAATACACCCAACAAAGGTCCGTGACAGAATTTGAATCGGGGATGTTGCAGATTATGGTTGGCTTCTTGACCCCTATTCGCTCTTGCAATATAACATCTGCTTGTAGCAAGTGTAGTGGAAATACATTACAGTTATATTATGATGTATGGGGCACCACCTTCAATTGAAGAAAGAAAAAAAAAAAACTCAAAATCAATTGATCAGTCTTATTACCGGAGGTGTAAACTCTCAATACATTGATCCTTGATCTCTGCTATGAAGAAGCATCCACAGAAAAAAATTGGTGATAGATGGAAAACTTTATTCATAACTGTGTTCAAAAGGGTAAATAGAGTTAACATAGACGATATTATGTAATGATGTGAGATAATGCACAATTAAACAAACATAGAAGACAGAGGGTTTGAATGGAAATCTAGTCCTCTGGCAACAAGACCCAAACTGTCGCTTTGGCTCCGGTTTCACTTCACAACCTCCCAGTGAGGTGTCACGCACTGGCACGTGGTGGTGGCAGAGGGAGCTGACTCAAACAGTGATGTTCTGTTGGTCTTTTGGTTGCAAAAACTGTCGTAGGAACTGCTTTGACAGCCAGCAGGCAAGCTCTGTGTGTGACGGGTCCAGGTTGTAGAGGTCAGATGTAATCGGATAGCGGCTCTGCTAAACTTCTTCTTGATTCTAAACTCAGAATTAACTGAGGTATAAGAAGTAAGAACAAAACTAAATTCTGTTCCACTAGGTTAAATTACAAGCAACTTAGGCAATGCAAAGAAAAGGCCGGAGAATTGAAACATTTAAACATACGACGAGCTTAAAATTGAGCGTGTAAAATGACGAGCAAAAGAAAATGGAAAATAAAAGAGAAAAAGAAGAAAAGCATAAAGTGTAAAGAAGTGTAAAAGTAAAGAAGTATAAAGAAGTGTAAAAAGGTGTAGAGAAGTGAGTTAGAGCACTAAAACAATATTTTTTTATTCCCGTCAGATAAGGTCGTTTTTTTTCGCGTCAACTTGCTGTGTCTTTGATATATGGCCCTTTCTTTGTTCTGAAGGAATTGTGGTTAATTCTAGTCTTTTTTATAATTCAATTCAATTCAATTCAATTTTATTTATATAGCGCCATATCATAACAAAGTTATCTCAGGGCACTCAATCACATGGAGCCGGTCGAGACCAACTTCCACAAGTCCATATAAGTCTATGATTTCATACGCACTGTACAAAAGTCACATATTTCCATCACTATCCCATCAATAGCGATCACAACACATACTCATATGCATCAAGGTTTGCATTAAATCATCTAATAAATATGTAGGTTACACATTATCACTTATTGCTAATCACATCAAAAGTTTTAAGTTTTCGATTTAACTATAAGAATATGCATCAATGCTGCTAATACAACGTCACATGTTCCCCATAGTTATTTTGATTCTCAACCTACTTGTAATCAAATAATAAGCTAATACATTTGAAGAAAGGTTCACTCCATAGTAAACAGGGCATTAAACTGGAACATTATAACTATCCCATATCTCATGCTGCAATCATCAGAGTTGGATCAATCATTCTATAAAAAGAAAAGATATGCATTAGGTACATTATAACATTATGGTTTCATTTTATTATAAACTTTCTTAGATTCCCAACTTGCTTGACACGTCTTCCACTGGGTGAGGGGCGATGCAGTATGTGTATTTGTGTGTGTGTGTGTGTGTGTGTGTGTGCGTGTGCATGTGTGTGGAGAAAGAGTCTTTGTTCCCAGGGAGGATAGTTCTTTTGATGTTGTTTTTCCGAATCAGATAAGTTAAAGCCAGGGTCTGGCTGTCCCATTCTTGCAATCAATCTCATTTGCATGACACCAATATTCCTTTTGGGGAGTCGGTGGGTTTGAAGTGCAGGTCTGGGAGGTGTCAGAGTGTCACTTTTACTGTGGAGATGATAGGCCCGATTGCACTTCAGAGAAGGTCAGAAAAGTATGTTTATTCAGGCCTCCCCTTCACCTCCAGTCCGGGTAGCTACACAGAATTTGGATACAGCAGAGGGCTGTTTCCCTACACAAGTAAAGCATGACTAGAGTATTTTATGGTTATGTGTATGCACTCGTAGCACTTGGTCAAGGTTAGGGAAAGATGGTGGCTTTGATAAAATACAGAAAAAGTCAAAAGTGACAAAAGTGAACAACTACCAATGTTTTTACTTTATAAACATTTAACCAAAGTATCTTTGACCTTAATCAAAGTGCCTTTGTTGTCTGAACCTTCCTGCTCTCAAGCAGGATGTGAATCCCACTCACAGGTGTCAAAGTTCTGCGTTTTGTAAACGCACCATCCACTCTGGCCACTATTAGGCGATACGTAAATGTAGCATTTCCTTCACTAAGACAGTACTGCCAGTAAACATATTGTAGGCAGCAAAGATTTTGGCTGCTCCACCTGTTCACAAGGCAGAAATAGTGAGTGTCCTTCTGAAATCGTGTCCCCTGGAGTTTGTTGCAGAAATGCTGAGTCTGTGATGTAAGCAGCAGACAGCTGCTTTCAGTGATTCACAGATTTTCAGTGATAGTTTCTTTGGTTTGATATGTAGGGTCATTTTTATAGTCTAGGTGGGACTTAACCATCAGACAGTAGAAGTTATTAATCCACTTGGATACGTAGTAAAACATTTTACATTCTGTATCAGTACTCAACATTTTACTACCCAAATGATTGAAATAAATCTACACATACATCGTCTCAACTTGATGCCTTCCCATTAGGCGGCTTCTTCTGTTGTTTTTTCCCAGTTACGTCACATTTCCTGCCCCGATTCTTTCCCTTTTTTCCCTTTCTGTTATCTTGTATATTTCCTTCTAATCTTGCATTGCATGTTCTTCTTCTGTGTGGGATTGTTATGACTTGTAGGTCTGAAGTTTTAAGATCTTATTCTTAATGAATGGGCATTTCCAAGACAGGCAGTGCCTGTGCTTATTATTTTGTGTTGACTGTTTTATAGAAGGATCGTAATAATTACCTGATTGCAACTTATTTTTCCTTTTATTTTATTTCCCCTTCAAGCTACTCCACAAACTGGTGACTGTGTAAAGGAGAGCTGTCAAACTGCAAGCCAAGAGTGATTGACAAATACAAAGACCAACATATTTTATTTTTGATGTTTGATTGATGAACCTTGTGTCATTTAAAGAGAGAGAGTGTGTGTGTGTGTGTGTGTGTGTGTGTGTGTGTGTGTGTGTGTGTGTGTGTGTGTGTGTGTATACATGTTGAGTTATGCTGCTGGTTAAGGTTTTGGGACATTCAACAATTCTGTATTAAACATACTGATCGGTGATCAGTCTGAGGTCAAGAAGGATCAATAGCTCAGATTCCACCACAAGCCTCACGAGGGATAACACATTATCTAGCCAAACAATCGTAGCATTAGCTTGGCTTGCACTCTGTGGCTGAACAGGGTAAACCAAATTCAGCTTTATTTGCCTAAAACTATACCCTGCTCATTTCAGTATGATTTATAAGTTCCTGTCAGAAAGATCACTGGATGTTCATTTTGGGTCATTATGTTGTCTCGTGTATCCCAGTCCCTGAATCATTAAAACACAACAACAACAAAACAACATTCATACTTTTATGACACAGCCATCAACTTGTTTTCAAATGCAAGTGTGCATGTAATTACATTAATCAACCAAACTTGTAGGTCTGTTCATTTCTCTCTTTGATAGCTAAAGTTCTAACCTTTATCATTCTATTTAAAAGTAGCAGCTACCTTTACCTGCAGTGCAAAAATGCATGTGATTTCTAAGGGCCTGTGTATGTACTTGTGGGGGCATATCAGAGGTATGCACATTTGGCACATATGTCACAATTATAATGCAGACACCTAATCCACCGAATGGATGTGGTATGGCTCAACATATTGCAATGTGAGCAGAATTTCTGATTTAACTATTCTTTTAATACAGAGCTTTTTGTTATGTTCAAACATAGATGCCCATTCCATAAAGCACACACTTGAATTCTGGTGTGGGAGCATGACAGGGTTTTAAGGTGCATTTGCAGTACATTTTCCTTTTGGCATCAATACAAAGCACAATAATACAGGCATAAGCACATACTCAGTCACACATACCAACACTTCCTGTAAATAGATTTATCTACAAAACCTGCATTTTAAGCTCACACTTTTGATTCGTCTCTAAATTAACACCACTCTGTCTGTCTGGATCAGGCATGTGTATGTGGGATAAGATTTTTGAGTATGTGCTTGTGTGTTTGTGTCTGTCTGTGTATGTTCAGGATGATCCAAATAATTTTTTTCGCCTCACATTTTCCTCAACATGCAAGGGCAGAAAGAGGTTAATGTGAACCTTATTCAATCACACAGAAACTCACACACACCCACAAACACACACACACACACACACACTGCAGACAGGAACCCAGACATGAGCCCAACTGTCTGTGACCTCACTTTCCTTCTCTTGTCTTTCTACCTTTTTTGCATTGCCCATGGTTTGTGGTTCTTTGGATAATGGACTCACAGACAAATAAAATCTGCACAGACTAGCAGCCTCAGGATAAAGTGATGTGAAACATGCACTAATAACAGTTAGATTACTAGCAGTAGATAGCTGCTCTCATGGCTGTTTAGATATGCTTTACTTAAGGTGCTTTGCGGAATGCTGTGCACATTATATGTCATTAGCAAATGCAAAAGTACCTTATCATTGCTTGGATGGTGACAAGCTTTGACACTCATGTCTTAGTATTTGTCCGACTCAATCATCTCAGCTCTGAAAGGCAGGGTTATTTTTCCTCCACGGCTTGGGAAAATGGGTTAAGTAAGGATAAGTATTGTCTATTTTAAATTTTTATGTTTGTGTGAGTGTGTTTATATTACGACACGGTGGGTGATTAAAGTTTGGTTTTGGGGGGTCATGGCATTGGAGCAGGTGATAGGAGCATCTGGAGCAAAGCTGGGTGGGCTGAGGTGTGCCTGCATGTGGGTCGAGCAGAATAAGGGACAGAGTGAGTGTAAGTGTGTTTGAGCAGGTGGGTGCATGTGAGCATGTAGCTTAGATATATATTTTAACATGTACAGTACATGAAGCACAAACAAGTTCAGGATCATGGGTGCATCTGTCCACTTTTTAGCATGTTTGATCTGCATATGTTGTGAGGGTTACGTTTCATATTCCCAGAAATAATAAATAATTAAACATTTTTAGGTTGAGTGGTCAATGTGCTAATTATCCTATGTCTATCTTTATTTCTTGTTCCTTCTTAGATTTCTGTATATTTCACAACTTCATCAGCAGATACACATTATTCATTGAGAATTCAAAGGAAATCAGGGATGTTAGTGAGGAAGCTTTAAGGGTTTGCTGGTTGCACAATCGCCAGGACACATATGTGCACATATGGAACAGAAATGCATGAATGAATGCATGTTGTTACATGTTACATACAACTAGGAACAGTAGAGTAGGCAACAGTCTGTTATCTTCGCAGGGAAATGTCGAGCACATCCTTATGTATTACTTACAACCAGTCAGTGAGTTGTACATTTTTAACAGGCCACACCACCAGCCAACACACACACCCATGAAGGCCTAGTCTAATTCTTGAGAGCAGTGTGTCTCTTTGATGCTTTCACTCTTCCGCAATTACACATTGCTACTTCTCACTTTGATCATAAAGGTGACACTACTCTATAGAGAATGTTGGCTACAATAGTATTTATAATATATAGTTTAGAGAATATCGTAAATCCAAAACAGAATTGACAGAAGGGTGGGACTGAGAAAAACAGATGCAATTACTAATGTGTCTGCTACTTCAGCACCAGGGACAGCACCATGGATTTATCAATAGACAGCACAGTAAACCAGTTACCATCCAAAAGTATTGGTGATGCTTCTCCTCGTTGATGCTTCTCATCTCTTGCACCAATGTACTGTATTCCCTGTCTCTGGTCCTATTTTCATTAAGCGTTCACACACTATATTTTCTCTTTTTGCCTTATTCTTGTCATTATGTCGCCATTTTCTTTCCTAATGCACATCCTTATTCTACTTCTTGATTTATTCTACTTCATTATTAGTTAACCCTGTTGACAAACAATGTTGCCTCTGCCCCTGCATTCTCTTTGGGGGAGGCCAGATTAACAAGTCACCTACTACTTGGTTATATGGTAACATGTCAGACTCCTTTCTTCAGCATTTTCATTATATTGCAATTCAAAGAGAAGTGAGATTTTACATTGAAAATGTGTCCTCAAGTATTGTGTTCAATCATGAAGTGATTTTTATCATTCTTTATTCATTTATCATTATTTTTAAAATAACACCCCAATGACTACCCTCTATGAACATTAAGACTGATTAGACTGTAACTCAATATAGTTGATGCTGCATTTTATCACATTTTTAGTAAAGTTTTTGTGAGTGAGCCCTGGCCACATACGCTTGACCTTAGAATGGAAAATAATATGTTATATGGTTCATAAAAACACAGGCCAATAAACCATTACTTTTTGCCATAATGTGTGGCAGCAGCTTGCTTTAGATTTAAGCCTCTGATAACTCAGACTACAATGTACATATTTGTAAAGGCTGTTATGATTGTTGCTTGCATGCTCAAATGCATGTGCAGAAGAGTGTTTGATGTATGGCACTCTTAAAGCCACTGCTGACGCCAGCATTTGTGGACTTTGGCGATCGTGATTGTGTTATCTTGATAATTGCATTGTTTTTTTGTTCATTGGTCTTGTCATGAACAATGCATGTAACATTCATTAAATTCACATTATGTTATCAAATGTGATATATATCACATTCTTCATTGTAGATGTGTACAACACCAAAGAAAGGATGTTCAGGCTCACACTAGCATAACATACAATATCACAGAACTGATATATTTATCAAATCCAAAACTCACACATTCATGTATGCTCACATCCCTAAACCCGCTGGTGGCAAAATGACCAGTCACTTTGCTGTAGGTCAACGTCATTTAATTGAATGATTCACTGCGTACATACTAATGAGATCAAAAATGACCCACACGGACACATATGCACACACACACACTCACAGACACACACACCCTTGCATCGCTAGTACCTGCTGTTTTTGTGCCAATTAAACGCAAAACTAATGAGTCAGATCAGAGAGGTTAAGTTCAAAGACAATGAAGACATGGTCTATTTAGTCATCTTTTCTTTCTTTCTGTCACATTCTTCGTGTAAGCTTCTCCTAAGTTTATTTGGTGTCTCCCATTTAGTATCTTGTGTTTACTTTTTGCTCTTTATCCCTTTTTTAATTTTTAGTCTGTAGTCCCTTAAGTCTGTATACGTAAATCCCAATTCTTCTATCTTTGCTATATCCCTTTTTTTTGCTGCATCATTCCCGACCACTTTCACTCTTACTTCCTTTTGTTTTTTCTGTGCTTTTGTTTTTCTGTCCTTTTTCCTTATGTTTCCCTAAAACCATTCTTCCTCTTATTTGTATTCTTTTAATTTGCAGTCTTACTCTTCCTGTGTCTTCCTCCCTCCACCTCTTTCTTGCTCTGCCTCCCTTTCCTCTCCTCTCTTGGATATTTGCGGAGCTCAGCAGAATGCCATCGGCTGCCCGTCCCATAATCCCGTTGTTTGGCATCTTGTTGCTGTTTTCGCCATCGTCCCAAATCGATGTTTAATTATCCTGCGACACGACTCCACCCCCACTACTCCCTCTGGTCCGGTTCCCTTCTCTTCCCGTCATCCGTCCACTACCCCATCCCTCTCCAGGCCCACACCCAACCTTCAGATCCTCATGGATGGAGGGAAGAGTAATTAAAATGACACATGACAAACAGCGGGATAAAGAGAGAGAGGGAGGGGTCGAAAAGTAGTAAATGAGGGGAGAAGACAAAGCAAAGGAAATGAAAGAAAAGAGGCAGTCGGTCAGAGGAGGAGACTGTGGGGCGGGATGGGGAGGAGCAGAACAAAGAAACAGGAGAGGATGAGGAAAAAGGAGAAGAGGGGATTTGGACGATAAGTAGGGATAAGATGGTGGATGGATTGCATCCTGCAACACTCAATGATATATGAGGAAAGAAACTCTTCATTAATAATTGAGTTTCTATCATATGCTTGCACAAGCTTAATATTCAAGCATGGTTTTATCTATTTTTTAAACTGCTTAAAAGTGTCAAACTCAGACTTCCTGATAGGATGTGCAGCTGTGAGAGGCTATAACATCGTAACATAGTTTTCATAATGTCAGATATCATAACACAGGTTTTGTTCTTAACTCATGCATAAAAAGTCACTAGCGTGTTCTCAGTGATCTGATGGAGATGTGAGGTGAGGGTTGTGCATGACTGAAGTGAGCAAAACTATGCTGACATTTTAAAGCTCCAGCTTTTAAACTACAAAATGCACACTGTTGTTGTGACTAAGGAAACAGCTCAATAAAGTATTTAATTCGCACATTACGTCTGCATGGAGCTCCCCACTTTTTCACTTGATTTTCCTCCCACTTGCTTATTTTGTGGGATTTTGTCTGTATAGCCCTGTGAATGGAACAAGGTGTTTTTCCTTCTTTTTGCAGGGTATCTGCAAGTCTTAAAACAACACAAAAATAAAAAGAAGGCATACAAAAGTCTAAAATACAATTTACAGAAGTCTTAAACATTTTCTCTTGCTTGCCGAAGGCAATAATGTTGGATATACTGTAAAAAATGTTGTATCTGATTGTGGGCTGTCGCGCAGGAGGCTTTTCCACTTTCAGTCTGCACCATGAGATCTATAGGAAGCACTGTCACTATTACTAACTTCATTAGCTTGGAAGCTCATTGTTTCATAATGGGCAAGTGCCGATTATACAGCCTTCTTCTTGTAGCCAGAACTTGAAAATAATTTATTTTCAACTGGTTAATGCATTTATCTATTTTCTGCCACTTATCCGGGTCCAGGTCACATTCATTTGATGAATGTGTTGCATACTGCTTGGAAGTACTGATAAAATGTGATATAATAATAAGTCATTCTAGGCAATATAATCTCTCATGATTTCCAATTATTCTATCACACTTTGTTTTCAACTTTACTGCTACATTATTAATAATATATAGTATTAAATTTCATTCTATGTAGTATAAAAAATATCTTTAAAGTATTTAATTTAACCAGATAAAACAAGCAGACAGCCTTTAACGATGAACAGGAATGAATAAAAGAATGCATTACATTTTATTTGCCACTTGGATTAAAAAAGAAATGCCTGAAAGCATCAAGGCAAGGATCAATAGTAAACAAGACTTACCAATTCCAATCAGTGAAACCCAATCCAATACATTGAGTGTGTCCTGTTTAGTTCAACAGTAAGCCAGGATGAGATTAACAAAGTATTAGGCATGTCTGTCCTTGCCCTATTTGCCACTGGCTTGGGGTAATGCTTGTGCATATGAAATGTACAAAACTTTCTGAGGTTTAATTTGTATCATTTGGTTATTTAAGCTATTGCAGTGTTATTTTACTGACATTGATTACTTTCACTTTAATTATTGTCACCTCCCCCCCCCCACCCACCCACTGGGGTGCAAGTGGGGGTTAGGGTTAAGAGTTATTAGTGGCTGTGTTTAGGATTAGGGACAGGATCCAGGGAGTTTGAAGCAAATCCATCCAGGGTCATCAAAATGTAATAAAAAAGTGAACCTAAAGAGATGCCACCACTTGTTACTGGTCTTGGTATTTGCCCAAGAAACTAAATAAAAATGGGGCTTAACATTGAATCTTCTAAAACAAGAAAAGCAGGAAAAAAGAAACATCCTTTGTTATTTAAGAAAGGAGAACACAGAGGCTAAAAGGTAAATAATCTATACTGAAAAACAGTGTCATTACATCATTACAAACGTGAGAACTTCCACCCCAAACCACCAGCAACACCCCACACACCAGTATGACACTGGACACTCATGGACTAAAGTTATTGTGATGTGTTGAACTTGCATATATTTTGAGGTTAAGAAGGATAAAATGTTTCTACCTCTGACTATTCTGCCTCAAAAGAAAAAAAAAAGATAATATATTTAATATTGAATGAAATAGAAAAACACAAATATCAGAAGTCACAAGAACATAAAACCCCTTTTAAACCTTGTTTGCCAACTGTCCATAAATGTCTTGATAGCTATTGATGAAACAAAACTCATTCATTTCTAAAATTTCTCAAATGTTTTTTTGTTATTTTTATGCATTAACTTGTTCATAGTACCCTACCACCATGCCACAAATATATTTATTTGTGTGCATGTGACTGTGATTCGTTGTGTTTGAACAAGGACACAACATATGAACCTATAATAAACATCACGTGAAACATGATTACAACAGAAGTATTGACGTTATGCTGAGTGGATGTGTTGGATATCATGGAACGATCCATTCTGTTCCTGTTGGTATAGACTTGAAACACAAATCTCTGATTGCCTCCTTCTCTGTCTTTCTCTCTCTTTCCTTCTCTATCCCTGTCATCCTCTTGCTTGCTCACTCCATTATTCATACCCTCGTCCTCCCATTCCTTTGTCCGGTGTCTTCTTTTATTTCCTTTTATCTTCAAATCCAAGATTCCCTCTATAAATAAACAGACACATGCCTCCACATATATGTATACAGCGATCCAGTATTAGGTCATACTTTTCTATTTTTCAAACGCTGCATGCTGTTCTATGGATCTGCACTGTTGTCTGAAAGCAGCCATTGACTGCATTCATAGCCTTTGCTATGTACATGTTCTCCATCTTTAAGTCTCTATCCATCTCTGTCTATTGCTTTTTAATAATTTGACCCCATTATGATTGCATTGTTACGCAATGTGAGATAAAATACAAAATCAACAAATCAAACTCTTCAATATCCCTTAGAGGTTAAGCTGCATTAGATATGGATATTGAAGAGTTTGATTTGTTGATTTTGTATTTTATCTCACATTGTTAGAGCGGAATAGAATTAGCTGTACATTAAATAGTCTGACCCAGAGATACTAGGGGCTTATTTGGGATCTCACTTTGGACAAATCATTTTATTTAAGAGTTAATAATACTGTTTTATTTGATCTGTAAAGTAGTGAATATATGGATTTGAGATATGTTTTAACCCTAAAAATGTCTGTATAAGCCCTAGTTTATTGCTTATGGGCGTTTAAAGCTCATTTGGAGTAACTCAAAAATCATCACAAAACAATGCACATTAATGGATGTTTCCATCCACTAATGTTATTCAAATGTTAGGAGTTGGTTCAATGAGATAAACAGCTTGTTGTGCCTATTTTCCAGTCGTGATAGAAATATTGCATTTCTGTGTGTTTTATGTAAACATTTAAGCATGGCTCCACACAGATCTGATGTTTTCATCTGCCACAAATTTCCGTCTCTCCAGTGGAGCGGAAGCTTCAGTATTAGTCACATTCTTCATGTACATCATGATTAATTCATTATATCCATTTCTATTGCACATTGTCACATTTTGCTTTGATACACCAACTTTTCCACCTAAGCCAAGCAAGTTGTGAGCACATTTTTCATTTTCTAAATACATGTATGTTGTCTAAGCCACTGAAGATCAAGGAGAAGTTTTTGAGAATAAAGTACCTCAACACTCAGTTCCACCTGACACCAAGTGCCACAAGGTTGCAGGTGCATGAAATAACACACACAAGTGCAAAGCCAATACAAATCAGTAATAGCGAAGGAGAGAGTGAGAGAGAAATCAGTAGAATTGTGCTGCACTGTAGTAAAGGTACTGCTGGGATTCAAAACTAGGCTCGTTTGTTTACTAAAAAGATGCTTTAACCATATATAAGACGATTGTTTGCCGTCATCTTATATAAGTTTGGTCATATCCACAGGACTCAGAAAATACATCAGCAAACAAATGTGATCCACAAAGCCCCCCCCTGTTTTCCTACAGAGTTAAAGTGCTTTATTGTGGAATTGTCCTTTAACATTTAAATCCAGATTTAATTAAGAATGACGGATTCCCGTATGTAGTTAATGACACTAAAGCATTTGAACTGTTTAAGCAACAAAAGAACATCTAGCAACCTTGATATGAATATTTTATCTGCATTTATAAATAATTACTGCCCAGCATTACAGAGCACTGATCAGTTGTTTATAACATCGGCCTAAACCATGAGTACATGGAGATTAAGGTTGCCATAGGCGGTGAATTGTTTCTACCAACAGGAGCCTGTACGTCTAATATATTCAAGTGAAGAGTAGTGTTGTGATATTCTGCATTGTGTCTTCAATACAAATCTACACATTCTTAGTTAATCACCTGTGTTCAGTTCAGATGATATTAACTCATATGTCAGTGTGTTAAAGTGTAATTCAAACAACTGTGCAAAGCAATTTTGTTGTGGTACTTCATGTTTAATTATTGACGCTTTCTTATCATAAAATGGGCCTTTTCTGGCTCTCCTGCTGCTATGAAGTTGAATCATGACCTTGTTAATTTGTCAAAAGTACTGTGATAATTCTAAGATTTATTCTGCCCTTCACAGACATCAGTCATTATGTTCTAAATAGTAGTGTAATGATCTTTCCATAAAAGCCTCATTCTTTATAACCGCTTAGCAACCCACATACCCCCTCAAAGATGTAAAGACCTGAAATATCTTCTTCAATTCAGTCATGAATTTCAGATACTGGAGTTTTGTTTAACTTTTCCATCTCTATAATACTGATAATAAACAATATTTATAGTCTTGCCGCAAATGTCAATGTCTGCCTGGAATTAAGATGTCATCTTTGAGCTGCATTCCAATGAATGCCACCTCTTTCTGGTTGCAATGACATCCAGAAGACAAATATAGCTTTCACTGTAGTGTTCTTTGATCCTCGTTTACATAAAAAAATGTTAAAGCCTGATGCTATTATCCGAATTGACTTATAATAACTTCAAAGAGGTGCATACATTCATTTTTATTTCACTTTTATTAATTCATTTTCATATTATTTGAGATGCAAGGCAGAGAGGGGGGAAACAGGGCAGAGGGAAGGGTGAGATGTAAGGAAGAAAGTATGAAGAGCAAGATGTAAGAAACAAGGGAGGAATTACATGTTAGAGATGCCAACAGATGAAAGGGAAGATGGGAGAGGTGGTTAGAAAGAGTGAAGGAGAGGAGAAGAGTGGCTGGGGAAAACAAAAAGAAAACAGTGAAGGGGTGTGGAAGGGCAAGGAGCAAGATGAAAAGAGGAGGACAGACGGTGGGGAGAAGGGTAAGGGGGAGAGAAAGGGTGGAAGATAAAAGAAAGATGAAATAAAAGAGCAAAGGAGAATAAGGAGGTAGAGTGGAAATAGGGAACGATGCCTCATTAGGAGAGAGGACTGTGGCACAGCTCCACACAGAGGACCTGCTGTCAGGGGTCCTACTGAACGGCCTTTAAGACACAAGTGAGCCACCAACCTCCTGAACACACACAACCACCATCTTTTATTCTTTCAGACTGAGAGAGGAAGGTGGAACAAACTCAGATGAATAACTGATAAGAAAGAAAAAGCTCTGCACATAGACACACACACACACACACACACACACCAAGAGCTGTATTGAACTTTTGTCGACACATACCCAGAGTGCAGCTAGTGAGAAATAATCAAAAGTTGCTGAGTGTTCACTTTTTCCTTGAATTTCAGTATATCTCAGTGGTATCTGTATAACGCTGTCTTGTGTTTTTGTGCTGCGGATATGTGGTGATTTGTTACTTTGTCCAGGAATTGTGTAAAATTAAATAAAAAACAATTCTGGGTTTCCGGTTGTTGAAAATGAATAAAGAATAACTTGAATGTTTGTAAACAAAGGGGCAACGATGCACTTCTGGGTGACCAGCGGAGAACTGGCTTGCCGAGTCTGGAAAGATGCCCAGACGATGGGCTGTCTGGGGCTCTAACAGCGCCGTTGTGCCTGGAAATATGTCGGGTTTGTTTTGTGTTCCTCTGGAGAAAAATACAACAACATTAAAACACTTCTTCTTGTTTGGATACGAATAAATAAGAGATGGTGATGCCAAGTCAGGGTTAGAGCTGGCTGTCTCATAGATGGAAAAGGGACTGTCAGCGAGTGGCGTAAAATGTAGATGGAATCTTAAAGACATGAAGGAAGAAGAAGAGCTTTTATTTCTAAATGTTTCAGTCTGATTGAAAGGCATTGCTGAGGAGAATAGTTACATAAGTGAATGCAAGTAATTGCAGCACAGCAGTTTGCCTTATTAGCCCACAAATTAAACCTGATGTATTATTACTTGTTGTTGAATTGTTGTTAAATTGTATTTACAATGATAAATATGATTTGTTAAAATGGAATTCAAAGTAGTAGTGATTATATATTAGGCAGAGCCCTCTTTATTGCCATCAAATCATCACCTTCACGTTGGCGTGGCTGTGGCATCACTTAGGATAAGCTAAAATAAGTGAAAAAGAAAAATGTCTTTACTGTTCTTTTAACCTCGTGGCTCCAGGGATGACAATGTCACTCAGTGTGTCCACCACTTTGGTGCAGACTGAAATACCTCAGCAACTTTCGAATGGATTGACATTAAATTCCGTACGGACATTCATGTTCCCCAGAGGATTTACCCCTCTGACTTCTGATCTCCTGACCTTTCTTCTTCCCCTCTTTCAACCTTTGAGTGAAATATATCCACAATTAAGGGATAGATTACCTTGGAATTCAGTACAGACATTAATGTTCCCCTCAGTATGAACTATAATAACTTAAGAAATCTCTTAACTTGCTGCCATCATTAGGTCAAAATTAAATCGTCGTATATTTATGACCAAATACTTGAAAAACTAATGATATTCGCATCATCATCAGCTGTACTTTGTATTTAGTGCTAATTATCATATGATAGCAACACATTAGACTAAGATGGTAAAAACGCTATACCTGCTAAACATTAGCATGTTATGGTATTTTGTTGGGTTTTGGTAGATTATAATTTCTTTTGTAAATTGCCACCAAATTATTTGATCAGTTGCCTTTTTATAAAATTATGAAACCACACTTTTGGTGCTGTGGTGGGAAAATACAAGCTGTCCCTTACATGATCCTCTATTTTGGAAATTGGAAATTTCTCCATTGCGAGACTATTAAAGGGTTTCTGATTCTGATGAACATTAAACAGAAAGCCAACGCAGTGTTGAAGATGTCATCACTTTCTTAATGAACATTCCCAGCACCTCTAAAAATACTAAAGGAGGCAAGAACTTGCGTGACGTTCTGCCATGCTTTGCACAACCTGTTGGACTTTAGAACAAGATACATAAGTATGTTGTGCAATTAACAAGGTACAAATCTGGCTTGACAGGAGGGCTCCTAAATGTATCAGCAGCCTGAATCTTACCCCATCTTAGCTTACTAGCTGTTCATAAATTAAGGCCCTTATAATTTGTAGCCTAGATAATTTCATATTGCTGCTGTAAGAAGTTCCAGTGTACATGAAATGTCTGTATTAACAGGTCAAGAATCTTCAAGTCGGAGGCAAGTTGATTTTGATTGTGTTGTTTCAAAGCTACGCATTTTATGCCTCTCTCGTGTCCTGAGCTAATGGCCTCACATGGGCACTGAGCAATCACTGTTAATTGTTGAAAACAGCGTCCCGTCACTGCTAATAGGCCAATGTCTCAGCAGTCTCTTTTAATTGGCCCATTTGAGTTTGTTATACTTGGGTGTGCACTGTGTATGTGTGTGTCTCACGCATGCTCATGTGTGGGATCCTGTCATTCATTACAGAGGCTAGTAATAAGTATTCCTCTCTCAGTGTCCTTCGTGCTATAGCCCCGTCTCTCTGTCTGTGTGTATTTGTTCTTCCTCCTCCTTCCTTTGTCGCAGACTTTCTCTTCTACTTTGTCAATATATCTCTCTGCCTCCTTTCTCATCTCCGTCTTATGTCCGCCTCTTCGCTTTTACGCAACAGGAATCTACAGTAATGACCAGCTCTTAAATCATCACCGTACACACACACTCACACAGTTTTATGAGAAAGACCTCAACTCACACACACTGCCATAGAGGCACACATGGAAAGGTGTGTGTGCTTATTATGAGGTACATAAACAAGGAGATGGAGAAAGCAAGGACAGAGAAGAGGTGAGATTGGGGTAGATGGAGAGAGGTATTGCAGTGGAGAATAATCACAGCCTTCTAACTCCCTACTGCACTGCCTGTGCTCATAATTTGTGAATGTGTGTGTGTGTTCATGTATATTTCTATGTCAATGTGTGCTGTACACATAGAACAGAATGTAGTCAAATAATGGCTGATCTTGCATGATCTTACAAGCATGCATGGGTGCCTGCTTATGTATGAGTGTGCATATAATGGTGAATGAAATGTGTTATTAATTATGTAAAGGCTGGTAGGCTGCTTGCATTCGAGTGTGTGCTGTTTCAAACATGTGCATGTGTATGGAGGTCTTTGTTGTTTTGTCTGGGTGGATACGTATTGATTTAATAGTGTTATTGCATTTGCTGACACAGCATTTGCATAAGAAAAGCAGACCATTTGCAAGGACTGTATGTGTGAGGGTGTAAACATGTAACCAAGCCAGTTCTTGTCAGTGCAGGCACATCAGTATTAATATGTTTTTTTACAGTATGAAATATTCAGCCAGCCGGAAAACTGAGTCTCCCCGAGTCTCCCTGTCATTTTTACTTCATACTCTGTTGTTTCTGCACTTTAACCGCCCGTCTATTCTTTCTCTCTTCCTCTGTACATCTTTGCAGTGTGTCTCTGTCTTCTCTGTTCTACTTTATGGGTGTCATTGCCAATGAATTCGCTATGTGTTAATGCATGCATTACAAATCGGGGGAAGGGATGAATAATTCAAATAAGAATATCATATTTTCCCAGTATGAGGTTCTATGGAGATCTTTTGAACAGGACATTTTTTATACACAGTCACTTTGTCCCAAAATATTAAAATACTATGTATGTGCTATTGCTGGCTGCAGCTATACGCAGGATCATTTTAGTTTGTTTTGCAAACTCTAATCTTGAGTAAATACACTTAGTGCCACAGTTTACCACAAATTACAGCCTGTGGTTATCCAAATAGAATGTGTATTGTATTTTGGGTGGACTTTGCAGGGTCTCAGGTCGTGCATTCAATTAAACTGCAAAAGCAAAATATCATCAGAATTGGAGTTTTGCTGATTTTATTTAGCACCAGCACAACATTAAAACTGAAAGGTTTAGCAGGCCTGGATCTTCTGCCTGACTGTATTGAACTGAAAACATGTTTTTCTTGAGCCCCTAAAACCTCCATCGTGTATCAAGTACAACTTGTCATTGAACTCAAAGTCTATCCCAGCCCTTACAAGACTCTTAAGCCATTAACAAGCATCAGCCTCAGCCCCACTCTCTCCCCCTATGGCCCACTTAGATGGATGTAAAATTAGGCTTTAATCCACCAGCTGAACTAAATACATGCTCCCTAATGTCAACACCGCTCATTGCATAATATTTCATTTCTCTCTCTGTCTTCTAAAGCTCAAACTTACACTTCTTCTCTTCTACTGTTCTCATTCATTCTCTCCCTTTCTGTATTTCATCCATGATAAATGTGCTAAATTTAGCACATGGCCCCCACTGTGAACACTGTGCTTTAACTCCTCTCCCCCTGTCTCCATGTCTTTGTATCAGTGTCTCTCTTTTGCCCCCTTTATCTCTATGTCTGTGGTTTATGGGCCATGGGCGGTTTGTGGATCGATAGTTTTGATGCATGGGAGGATATCTGGCAGTGGCTCTTGAAAACTAACCTATAATAGCTGGTTTAGGAGCTAACTTGTTAAGTGCCTGTGTCTGTCTTTGTGTGTGTGTGTGTGTGTGTGTGTGTGTGTGTGTGTGTGTGTGTGTGTGTGTATGTATGTATGTGTGCCAACATTACTTACAGAAGAACAGAGACAGACAGGAAAAGAAGCAGATAGACAGGAAGCAGTATTACATGGATGTTCAGCTGTGAGCTGGATGAGAGATACGATACATATCTCCATAAGATACCAGTGGCCTGTGGTCAGTGTCCAGCTGCACAGAGAGGCTATTTGATTATTCTTTATTCAAATGATGTATTGTTACTCTTGTTTATTCAAATTATTTATATGATATTGTATCACTGTTACACATTTCTTGCAAGCATTCCTTTCACACTAGCACGCAAAAAAGATAAAAGATGTGGACCCTACAACAACTTCACAAAAAATACCAGCACCTTGCCGCTTGCCACCTTATTTGCATGCAACTCCCATTGTGTTCTTCAATCTCATGCGTTTCAAGGTCACAAAAATAGCAACATGTACCGCTGCTTGTGACAAAAGAGCCTGCAAAGTGAATTGGACATGCAGAGGGAGACAGAGAGACAGGCAGACAGAAAAACACAGGCCAATGCCTCAATGTTAGTTAGAATTATGGCATTACATGTAATTCGCACAGTATTGTTTCTATATTTTGCAAGGATATAAAATGTTAATTGTAGTGTTTTAAAAATGATGTCCATTGTATTGGTTTCCATCTCCGTTATCACTGCAGATGCCAAATTCAAACTTAAGTTCACAATGAGAACACAATGAAACAAGTTCACTTTATTGCATGTAAGTTGCAAAAAAAAAGTCAGTATTGACTATAAGACAGCTAACATCATGGTAATACGAATGGGAGAGTTTACTGTTTTTATAATCTGAGATGGAATTAGAGAGGATGGTTCAAAACAAATATGACGAAAATCTGGCCCAGTGGTTTTATTACTTGGACCCAGAATAAAAGAATTTAATGGCTGGAGTTATAGATCCAGGCTTGTCGCCAAAAAGACAAGCAATATTGACTTTGTCCGCCTGAAACTGCATTTAAATTGGGTCAGAGTATGTCTTGCCATACTGAGGCAGTACCTATTTCACAAATATTTTTATAGAACTCTGGACGTCAGTGCTCTGCATTTAGCCATTGTATTACGCTCTCTTTGCCTTACATTAATTTGTGTGACGTAAAACTCCATGAGTGCAAAGTACACTTGAGGATTAGATGTAACTGGATGTGCACACCTTAACAGCATAGATGTACATAATCAGTGTATAAAAAAGAGACTGAGTTACAAAGTTCTGAATGTAACATAAATGTAAATGGTGACTCATTGAAAGGGTTCACACAGCAGGGCAGCTTTCAAAGTAAGTAATCAATCTGTGAAACTGAACAGAATGTAGAGTATATACAATAATATATATACATACACTGCTTTTGTGAGTGTCAGCTAGGTGTGACCATCTGACACTCGGCTTACTGCAGGTTTAAAGATGAGAAGAATATGGGATAAAAAAGGATGAACTGAAACTTCATTTCAGCACAGACATCACTTTGCACATTGCTGATCCTATTGGGGTGAGACTAGGACAGAGATGAAGAGAGATAAGAGTAGAGGTTCTTTTCATAATTCAGTACAGGCAGATTGACGGGGACGGCAATAGATAAACCAGACTACACGCTATAATCCAATGCGGGGCTGCTCAGGATGCAGGTAGTTTCCTGTAGAGTCTTCAGAAATGTATTTAGTGCCTATGGAAATCACAGGGCAAAAACACATTAACAGCAGCAAATACACTCTTACATTACAGATAAATTACTGTAAACAACTAACAACACCACTCTCTACTACACCGCACATTAAAGATGTACTAAACTAAGTTTTCAGCGCACAATAATAACACCAACCATCAAGTGCAGCCTCCACACACCCACCCAGATTCAGTTACTGTGCTATTTAATTTATACATATATTTGCAGCTACATTCACCTTATCGATTTTGAAATGTGACATTCTTTCTCCCAGGGTGAATTCCCCTTGACTCCCTTGTAATGGCTCTCTAACTGCCTCTGGGCTGAGTCACAAGTGCTGTGAAACACCAATAGCATCCCTGCCAGTGACTGTACATTTTGCCATAATCAAGGCTGATAAAAATATCTCCCTTTGCCTGGGCTCTCTTCAAAGCCAGTGTCGAAAAGCCATTTTCTTACTAATGTTAATGTGGCCTATGAATCCACTGTATTGATACCAAAGCTGCTCTTTGAACTATGGACTCTGTATGTGTGGCTTGGTGAGGACGGCTGAAGAAGGGATTAGGTTTTGACTGTGTTTGTGTGGGTCTAAATCCCTAACAGAGCTAGCTGACCTCGGGGCGGATGGAGAGAAATGAGTTCATCCTCAAGATAAACACACAATCTCTCCAACACACACACACACACACACACACACAGTCTGCCTCTCTCTCTCTCTTTCTCTTTCACATACACACAAACACACAGTTTGGTTGAATAATGGCCCAGTGTGTGGTGTGCCTATGGGGAAAGCTGTCAGTTTAATTGAATCCAGTATTCTCCATTCTCCCTGCCTGCTAATTGATTCTGTCAGGCTCTTCTGCTTGACAAAGAGACTGACATTTCCCCCTGCATGGTTATGACTGTCACAGTGTGTGTGTGTGTGTGTGTGTGTGTTTGTCCTTGCACATTATTTACCTAGAGCAACAGGAACCTGTTTGTGTCTACCGGTGTGCTTTAAGGACATTACTAATTTAGAGGGACAGGACAGTCCAGTCCAGTTGGTCAAGTGTGTGTTTTTATGGGCCCATGCAAAGTACTCATGTTCAGATGCATATATATATATATATATATATATATAAATAATAACAACAACAATAATAATAATAATAGTTAGTACTGCTATTTCAGCATTTCTGCATTTATAGTTTTTTGTAGTTGTTCAGTTCAGTTCAACTTTATTGTCAGACTCAGAGTCCATTAGATACACATAACACTAACAAGGTACCATACATACCTTAAAATGAAAACTAAAAATAAACCAAGGTAATCAAAAATGTGTATATATATATATACATTATATATAACTAAATCACCCAGTCTTTACAGAAATATGAAGAGTGTATGCTAATGAATAAATAATAAATATTAAGTACCCAAAACAAATCATCACACACTCAACATACACAAAACATTAAGGTTTCTAACTGACCTAAGCAACACCTTCGCCTTAGTTATTGTTGTTATTTTGGGACCACTGTGGGTCAACTACTATATACTACAAATACTGTAACATCTATATGGTTTGGCCCCACTAATCTACATGAATACCAGAATACCCAGTGTCGCAGTTACACATGCACCAAGTGAATTCTTTGACCACCTTTAAAGTGTCTAAGTAGTTTGTAACACACGTTGCTAATATAGCACTCAGCTGCTGAGGTGTTAAAGTAAAAGGATGACCGATGTTATTCAAGTTCATGCTTAGCTGCCATTGGTACATTCAGAGAATCTAAGCACTGCCCTCAAGCACTGCCGGAGGTGCTTGGGATCGATCAGTTGCTCATTCATTGTCTTGTAGTTTATGTTATTTTTACGTATTGCCTAAATGTTGGCCGATAAACCGTAGTATTAATCTAAATGCCTTGGTAAAAATATTTAATGTACGATTGCTTGAAGATTTGCTTTCTTGTTTTTACCACAAATAAAACAAATACTAATAAAAATGGGGAAAGGACAGGCCAAAGCTAACAATGAAAAAGTATTCTGACAGTTACTTCACATTCTGTTCTGGTCCTAAAAGTATGTTTTTTTTCTCTTTGTCTAACTTTGTCTGGCTGTCTATCATTCTGGCCAGGGGAGCATTTTACCAAGTGTCAACAGCACCTACATCATTTTTATTTCATTACACGTCAGCAGTTGATGTATTGCATTCACTTCAGTCCAGACACTCCAGGCCCTCTTTGCTGCCCTTTCAAACGATATGAGATTGGCAGTGGAGAAAAAACACATAACCGCACGCACACACACACAATATTTTGACCAATATGCAACCCGGAAATGTCAGTATGACAGCTGGGGCAAGAACAAGGGGATAAAGAATTGCTGAAAATGATGTTGTGAAACAAAAGTGTCTTCATCTCACAGAAGTTCATCAATACTGTCTCATTGATTGAAGTAAAGGCAATGACTTCAAAAAAATCAACTTCTCTTCAACCAAGGACCAGGATTGTTTCTCAGGGCAATCCAAACTGTCCTGGCATATCGAAGACAGAGTGCATCTTTTTCTTTCCTGATACGGTTTCGGACACCAAGGGTTTTCTGCTGACAGCCAGTACTGCTCCAAGACCAGCCTGGAATTTATTGAAATCACTTGCATGTAAGAAAACATGAGGCCAGAGATTGCTGTGGCACTAAGAAGATGAGTTAGCAACTTGCCGTTACTGAATGAATCAAACTGATAGCATAAAACATTGAGCTTTAACATTTACGTTGACAAAGAAACTGTATGTAATGTGGATCGGTCCCATTATGGCCTTTACACAGTCTGCTTAATAAGGTCAATGTTGTCACCTCTCCTATTTCAGCAATTTGACCTTTACAATTTAAGAAGGTGTTTTTACTGCTCTTCTCGTGTGCTTATTCAGGGCAACTGACACATCGTTACACTGAAGTATGGTAAAGTAAAGATCGAGCTTTATAAAATATTCAACATATTTACTGTATGTTTTGTGCTTTCTATAGAAATACAAACATGCAAGAAATAGCAAGGTAAGGGTTAGCGAGCATCATGCACTGCCACTTGAAGGCCAGTGACTTTTAAAGCATGACAAGGTGAACAGTACAGGTCATAGCGCACACCAAAAATAACCAACCAGGATGCTTAGCTGGCATTTATGTTTAAATGGTTGCCAGCCGACTTGACAACTTCTCAGCCTTATCCAGGCAGAGACACATGTTACTGTCTGTCTTGTACCTTCCTGTCTATTCATTTTGCTTTTTCAGTCAGACTGACTATCTTTCTGTGTTTGACTATGAATCTGCCCACCTGCCTCTTTATCTCCCTTCAGTCCGCCCCTGCATCCGTTCTTTCCTCCCTCCATCTGTCTATGTGTCGACCACCAATCTAGCTACCTCGACAGAGTGCATACACACAACATACAGTAGACACAACTAATCTCACAATAATCTCTGCCCAGATTATCTCTTCCTGCTCGGGTGATGGAATGGGAGGCAGCACAGAAGGAGAGAGGAAGAGTGAGACATAGATTAGAGTTTTGGGGTCAATAACTTCTCATGTTCATACAGAAATGTCTTGTGAAATGACGGCAGGTTGAAGAGTTTTACGGGTATTTAACTTAGATAAAGACATCCTCAAATTGGTTTAGTGTCTTGCGTCAGACTGACAATTTCAGAAAGAGTGGTACAGCTTGTTATCATCAAATCGTTATCATTGCTATGCTGGAGTCATTGTATTTAACAGCAGTGTGGGTAAACAGAGTTTATCTAGAGCGGTTGAACTATTTTAGATAATAAAGCTGCTTAGATAGACAAGCTGCTTGGAGAATGGATCCCTGCTGTCACGCAGAGGTGGTTGATGGAGTTAAAGTTGTATTCCAGTGTTTTCACTGAGCATTTGGAATTTAAATCTTTTATAGGGCATTAAATGTGTTTGGTGGTTTTAATTGTATGTGTACCAGGCATGACAAGGACATATCCAGAACCAGAGTTGACTTGCCTTAAATTAAATAGACTTTAATAAATTAGTAAAATATTCAAATAAATTGATAAATAAATGGGTAAAATTGATACATGGACACTAGATGAAACAGATAACTGCATTCATGAAGTGTGAATGAAAATTTAAAAAATGATGTGTAAAATTTCCATGTCAGGATTTTCCTCGGGGTTGTCGCCTCATTTATTTTACCTTCAATATGCAAACCATAGGAATGCAAGTAAAACACTTATGGATCTTTTGAGATTTGTGATTGGCTGAGCTAGTTTTTTCACCAATGTCCAATCAATCTCAATTTGCATACTGAAAGTAAAAGAAAATCAGGTCTCACCTTAGAAAAATACCTCTATAAATCATACTCGAGGTAAAATAAGAAAAAGAAATCTGCTGGCTCATTCCCATGAACAACATACTCGGAGGTGACAGAAATATTTTAAATAGATATTACGGAATTAACTGATTTACATGTTTTCATATGTTTATTGTTTATTCATTAATTATCTTGCAATCTTCATTTAATGTCATACAAGTCAAGTTTGGTCCTTCACATTACAACATGATGCAGTGGTATTTGTTATAAAAGCTGTGTAATCAGGTAAAAAAATGAAAAACCTGTTCTGTTAGAAACATGAATGTCAACATGTTCAACATCAGTCAAGCAAAAGCTAATATGTATTTAAATACATTGTAGTTGTCCTGCACTGCTTTCAGGGGCCAGGATTAACACAGGCTCAGGGTCAACATATTGAGTCATAGTGTGGTGTTACAACACAGGTCATTACTAAAGTATTAATATAGAACATGAAATCATGTCATATTTTTATCCAATAAAGGTAATCTATTGTCCTCTAATGTGGGGGTAAGGTCACAGTGTTAAGTCAGAGATCATTATTGTAGACCAGCAGCCGCAGAGGAGATTACTGCGGTACTCATCGCATGGGATATTATCCTCTACTGTCAAACAAAAGGTTCAGGAAATATTCCACTGTACAGTTTATGAATACAGCCCCTATTTAAATGGCTTTTTTTTTCTGGGAACAGTATGGCTAAAGAGACCACCACGGGGCCTTTGTGTTCACACTCATCCCTGCTGAGGTGTCCTTTATCAAAACACTCCCTGCCAGGCCTATAGCTGACCATGAACTCTGATCTCTGTAGGGTGGGAAGACATGTGGAGAGGCAATTTCCCTACAGAGATCAATAAAATGTCTCACCCATAGAGAAGCAATGGCTAAGATTTATGGAGCAGTGCAGCCTGTACAATATTCTGTGTGTGTGATGTGATTATAGTGAAAGTCAGACACACAAAAGCACAAATTAATGAAATGCAATATACCACATAGCAACATCTATACGTATAAAGACATCTAAATAAACTGAAAGCAGAGGTGAATAGAAACATGAAATGATCTATAAACACATGCAACTGTTTATCAGATGTAGGCAAAATTTCTGTTTCATTACATTCAACCCAAACGTGTATTTATCTCCATGTAATGTGTCACAATATCATTCAGGTCATTCCAGTGTATTAACTCTGAAAATTACTTTTGTATTTTCTCATAAAGGACATTGTCTCTCCTCAATCACAGGGTTAAGCCAGAGGTAAATCCTATATATCTCTATTATTATAACAGATTACTTCTATATTTATCTTGTATAGGACGTCCGCTGACAAAGGGCTGTGGTTAAGCAACCTGCAATATATAAAGTGTTTAAGCTGAATGTTAAATCTTGGCTTGTTGTAGACAATGGTAACACTGGGATTAGTGCTGACTTTATCTCAAATTGGTTATCCTCTGCCCTATGACTCAATGAGAGTGAAGGTCATGGATCTTTTAGTATTGGATCATACTGTATGTCGGCGAGAGAGTAATATTGATTAATTTTATCTTTAGGGGCACAGTGTTAATAGTGAAGATTAGCTTAGTTCAAGCAGGGAACACAGTGACAGTACCTGTGCACATTGCAGTCATATATCAGAGCACGCCACTGGCAGCTTTTGGAGATTTAATGAAACTTCAGGTGGAGAGCACCATTAAATCCACTGACCTAGTTATAACGGCACTTACAAGGGTCATTTGCAGCCCATCTCTGTGCCTTTGCTTCCAATGGTCATATGAAAGGTACATCAGCCAGCTATGACCGGCACACAAAAAGACAGAGGGATGTAATTTCAGTGCTGCATGCAAACCCTACTCAAGACATACTGTACCTGCACATTCACCTTTCTAATAAATACGGGATTTTACAGCTGTATGTGGTTTATTGTCATTATCAAAACTACTCTTTAATGCGTATCCCCTCCCCAAGTACTCACTCTTTGTATATAATTTTGGTACTTTAGGTCTCACAGTGCTATTCTTTGTGCAGTGTGCTCAGCAGTAAAATAGGGCCACTGTGACCTCTCAGTTGAAGATATTGCAGGCAGAATGGGCATTTAAATTCACATGAATAGATGTGAATGGAATTCAAGTACTGTAGAATAGTTGATTCTTGTATTACCAGTCAGAGAGAATACATTAACCAAAGGAAAGGCCTCTTTTGGAGGAACATACACGTTTGAAAAAACACTGCTTATTGCTGTGACACTGTTCTTAAAACTTTTATGGCAGCCATGTTTTGGCAAGAGAGTCACCTAGAAGCATAACCCACAAATCTATTAATTATTTAAGCATTTGACCCAGTGTAATATAAAAAGGCAATCTGCCTTTCTTGATAATTATTTTTGGACCAAGCACACTCACTGGTCACGTTTAATTCAATGACTGAAAAGCAGCATCTAAAGCAGGGAAACTTGATAATCCTGTTTCCAATGTTCAGATAGAAAAAAAATGAAAAACTCCCTCTTTGGTCAGTCAATATTGTACTGTTTTGATATATATCAATTGGAGCTATGTGGTCAGATTTGATTTTAATAAGCAAAAAGTGTCATTGCTAATTAAGTACTATAACATTTGTGGTCTTCATGAATCAGGCCGGAAATATATTATTTTGCTCCTTTCTTGTTTGTCGTCACTTCATTGAGGTGCCAGCAGCAGTGTTCACATCTTTTTCAACAGCAACTGCTCCTTTTGGGTGATCCCATTGAGCTCTAATGCCAGCTGGAAGCGCCTCCAGCATGCCTCTCCAGCACATCCTGGGCCTGCCCTGGGCTGTCCTCTCAGTCAGCCGTGGCCGGTATACATTCAAAAGGACACACATGAGGGGTTGGCATCCCTACCAGGTGCCAAACAACCTCAGCTGGCTCCTCTGAATGCGCAGGAGCGAGAGCTTAACTCTGAGACCCTCTGGACAGCCTTGTTTCTGGCTGTGTCACGGATACTGAGCCCAGTCAGCATGTGGGTAAAACTCATTTAGGTTGCTAGAATCCATAATCATATTCCTTTGGTCCCTACCCAAAGCTCTTGACCATAGGTGAAGGTGAAAATAAAAACTGATTGGTTAAAAAAGTTTTATGCATTGCGGCTGAACTTGCCGCCACAGTCCAATAGAGCGCTTGAATTTATGCAGCCGCTTTATCTACCCGGCGAAATATCTCATGACCCTTTTTTGAAAAGGAACCAGAGCTTGACTCTAAAATTCAGCAACAAAACACTTCACTACACACAGGAAATCACAGTCTGTTAAGCAAAGGGAGGACATCATTTGTGAACAGAAATGTCATCATAATGTCACACAACTGGAAACTCTCAACCCTCAGCTCGGCTTTGATTTCCTATCCGTGTCCGGTCCACAATGTGAAAAAAGACTAAATGTCTCACCACTAAGTCTGCAATGCCACATACGCCCAATGCATCTTGGAAGCCTCTAGCATGCTTCGATCGCTTCATCTCTTTTGGCAGCCAGCAAGATAAAAGATCATCTCGGTATAGTCTCCAAAAAAAAGAGAATGTAAATTGGGATTCCGCATGTTTGTAGTAAGTCACAAAAGAAAAGTGACCACATTGTTCTCATAAATCCCCAAATTCAAATGGGTTTAAAAAAAGGGGTACAAATTAACATGATTATCAGCCAGTATTTCATAGCAATCTTTAAACAGTATTCCATCAAGGACATAAGTGTTTCTGCTGCTTCTCATGTGTCTACTAGTTAGGTAAAATAAAATGTCTCAATGGCTTGTGAGCAACGCCTTTAAGCCTCTTAAACAGAATCAGTGGACATATGAGTTTGATCGAGAGTAATAGTGAGGACTATTCAATGTGCACTTTAAAGAGCACAATTACATCTGCACTAGTATCCCAGATGTGATGGGGATGTTTCTGTGTCCTAAATATCCCATTCATAGAAATAGATGAGCCCTTACCCCAACATAGTAGTTATTTGAAATAAAGACATAAAAATATCACGGTAAAAATGTTATTCATACATGTTAGTAGAAGTGGAAACCTGCAGGTTACTGTGTTCTACATAAACATGATATCCATCATATAAGAAATCAGGCGATTAAAGGACTGTTAGACATTTCTGGTATTTATGTGAGAAAAAAGTTATATTTTGCACATTTAGCATGTGTCATATCAGAAAACTCAGGACTTGCTAGAGGTGCTAGATAATTATAAACAGTACAATAAACAATAATTATGGGTATGGTGTTTAAAGTCTGTGTTTGATTGGTGTTAAATCCACAACCAACACTATAATTAAACAAGGACTAATACGGGCGCAACTGTGGTGTCAACATTTATATTGCCCTCAACTATTGCTGCACCTGAGGACACACTGTAATAAGGTCAGTATTACGCTGCCGCAGGTGTTCGGCAGAAGGTGAAATGGGGAAATCCTAGTTTTCGGAGTTCTTTGTAGCGAGTTTCCCTGAGAGTGCATCACCATCAACACAATTTAAAAATCTCTACAAAATGTGTCAAGTTGAATCAGTACCTTCCCTGAGTTTTTCTACTTCTTACGATATGTGGGGATGCTAATTGCATGAACTAATGAATCAATGACTGGAAACGTTACCTAGGTTTTATGTTTATGATGAGACTTTGGGCAGGTTTCCTTTGTGTCAGAGGAATCAGATGGATTACAAGTGTGTTTGAAGCAAGAGGGGGAGGAGAAAAGGCACTATGGGTTATATTGTGTAAAAGAGAAAAATGTAAAAATCTGGAAAAGTTAGTCAAAACAGTAAATTCTTCTCCAGAGTTAGTGCAGTTACAGTGTCTTTGGTACAAAGCCTAAACCTGCCTTAGGTTATCTAGATTGTATGTTTAGGTTCTTACACCATTATTGTGTTACTGCTGTTCTCTTATAGGCCTTGTTAGCGGGTGTGTTTCACAGCTTTCTCTGTGTCACAATTAGAGTGCTGAAGGCAGCAAAGACCGATTGGCTCTCAAGGCTCTTGAGACTTGTGATCGGCAATCTGCTCTGTTTCTTGTCTTTCAAATGGGAAAATTAGCAAATCACAGAGATTTTAGCTTGTTGTTATCGACTTTCGGGAAGTGAGCGAGTGACTTAGGTGCTCTGTTGTGTGTCATAGACTGTACGTGCAGATTTGATCTTACCATATTTGCCTTTATCCGTACAGTAACAACTGAGTGGTCACCATTCTTCAAAATTTGCGATTTCCCAGGAACACTGTAATTTCTTTACACAAAAATCTTGGCACCCTAACAGGGTCATATCTATGTATTTATGTTATTATGATCTATTATAAGTGATTTAGACATATTATTTGTTAATATTGTTTTTAAAACTCATTAAATCATAAGCTGTAACACACTAACAATGTGAAATCCACACTGGACACAAAGTAATTTACAAAGCATTCTTTTAATAATGTTACGGAAAACAAATAGGCAACTGCAAATCCAAACTAATTTGGATTTAGTTTTCATCATTCTATGTTCTTCATAACTGATCCAGCTCTGTATTGGCCCACTATCTATAGATGCAGTCCAGTGGAAAGCTGGAGTTCGCACTCATCAGTGCAGCCTCTTCAATTATGGCTGCCTTGTAATGAAATCTAGTTATTTTGTTAGTTCTTGTGCCCCTGTAAAGCATCATATGTATCATATTTATGTTACTTCCAATTTAAAATAATTTATTTTTAACAGTAGTGCACTGTATGTGTGGCTTTATGAAGACCTAACTGCACTATGTTCCTCCCTTTTCCTGCTTTACACTGCACACACAGCTGCAATGCTACAATTCCCACTGAAACAGTGACATTTATGATATTTTGTTCGTCTTATCTTTCTGACGAGACAAGAAAAAAACAGTATGTCTTCTTAAGACTTAGAAAGAGAAGACATACTGTTTTCTAAATAAAAACAGTATGATAATGCTGTGGGATTACATCAGTTTAGGTGGGATAAAAATTGGTAGCACATTTAAAATGTCTAATTCATCAATGAGTTTTCCAACAACAATAATAATAACAAAAGAAAAAGAATTTAAAGCAAGAAAACATTTATCCTTGAGTCCTGCTTTCACTCCCATTTGTCTATCTCTTTGTAAAAGTTTTGTTTCCTCAACAGAATTCCAGGGCAGAACATTCGCATAAGAGATTGATGATGTTGTAAAAACATTTTGAAGTATTAACTGGCTGTATCGTACATGTAGGACAGAGGAGAAAGTAGGAGGTAAAGGAGAATAGTTAAAAGGGCCGAAATGAAAGGGAGCGAGTGTGTTAGTATGGAGGCGGCGGCGAACACTTATACTAGAAAACAGGCAGATATTGCTGCTGCAAATAGCCTCTGTTACATTTTTCAAATGCCTCGGAAAGAAATATTAGCACACATCTGGCCACCCAAGTGGCCAAAGGACTGGAAGCAAATTAATTGATGCTGAATGGCCGAGCAGTGCTGTTATTTGGTGTCCTTAGGAATTATTTGAAACTCTTTTTCTCTTTTGTCAAAAACAATGACGCCCAAATATGATGTTATGTTTTTAATACTTAAAACACACCATTATAAACACACCAGTCTTACACATGAAGGCTATGAGACGCTTGTTGTATCCTATGGTGCTTTCTTTTACTGAACAGGCTCTTTAGAACCAGCATGACAACAATGATTTAGATTCCGGTCTCTTTTTTTTAAGCCGCACCTCCCAAGATAGCTTCCAACTTCAAGGCACTCTGGCTGACAGACACAGGGTGCAGCTATTATGACAGTTGACATGATGGTAGATTTAATTGAAAGTAAATAAGTAAATGCATATTCATATTTCTTAGTCAAATGAAGCAATAATAGTAAGTATCTCTGGTTTCCTTTTCCCAGAATCTAACGCTGTAGGAATGAGCTGACTTTTGTTTTATAGCCACGGTGCTACTTTCTGGCTTAATAAAAGGAAGTGGACACACACTTACTGTATTTATATATATCAAATTACACCCATCTCAAAAACTGTCAAGCTGCCAACCGGACAGGTTGCTTAATGACCCCTAGCTAATCACCTAGTGGAATTTGATGTTTTAAGTAAAGAATGGCCATCTGTTAAGCGAATGTTTGAGCAGGACAGGACCATGATAAAACAAAACACTAGTATGATGACTGCTATGAAGTCATGAACTAAGCATGATGACAAGAACGCACAGCTTTCCTCCTCCAATGAAAAACAAAGGATGTAATATCTGTCGCTATGTACTTCTTGTAACATACATTTTTGAACTTCATCTATGCTTCATTTATTCATTTCTATAATTAAGTCCAATTAATATTTAATAATTGTTAGGGTAAATTAGTTCATCATTGCTGTTCTGTACAGAAATAGTAACTGTGTAAATAATTACTAAGTTAAACGTTGCATAAGTCAGTATTAAAGTACCTTATTAGATTATTTTCAGTCAGTATAAATTATGGGCACACTCTAACTGGCACTTAATATGATTTAGTTAAAAACATAAAAATAAAGTTTTAGGAGAGAAATAAATTGCAGCTTTAAGAGATAAAAATTATTATTAGTAGATTTTTTATTTTGAACATCTTTTGAGAGTTAGAGCACACACAAAAAGTAATTGTAATGTGACAGTGTCTGAGAAAGCAAATGGTATAGTATTTACATAACAATTTGAGTCTAGCAGTGTTGGTCAGTGTGGGTGCAACACTTAAAAATGTTATGTAGCAGTTTATGCTGCTAGATTTGTGTTGATGTTAATGGGAAAAATATCTGAGGATTTAACCACCAGTTACATCTGCTATAAAAGTGCAAATCATTTAAGTGCAAATGGTCTTGAAACTCTGAAATCTGATCAGTCTAAACGCGTGTGTGTGTGTGTGTGTGTGTGTGTGTGTGTGTCTGCGTGTGTGTATGTATGTGTACGTGTGTGTGAGTGAGAGGGAGAGGAAATTAATAGAAATCATACAAACAGAGAGGCAGAGGAATTGAAGATGATGGGAGAAATTAAGCAGGAGAGGGCTGAGAGAGGCTTACAAAAAGAAAAAGATAGAGAATGAAGAAGGGTGGAATGATGTAGGGAGGAAAATGATATGCAGGATGTAGAGAGAGAGAGAGAGAAAGAAAGAGAGAGAGAGATGCTATGTTAAAATAGAAAGGGAGTGGCTGTGTCAAAACTCTGGTGGAGTGAACATCTAACAGTGGAACCTTAAAAATACTGACTCAGCTCCCCAGGGGAAGATGAAGGGGGAAGGCTCACCTCCTAAGAGGGGCCGACAGGACAGGGCCCTCAGCTCACGAGGTCCCAAAGGGGAAGTCCACACAGAATGATTAATTATGTGGCACTTATTTTCATAATTAAAGCTTGTAACATCACATTTTGTCCCCTGGCTCCTGTAAATGCCTAATGGCTACTTTGTTCTGCAAAAAATGTCAAGCTCTGAAAGTGTTTTTATTAAAAGGTTCATTTTGTCAATTGTGAATTATTTCAAAAGGTGTTAGGTTTGAAAAGTCATATTTTATGATCCGAAGTCTAATGAAGGTCCACACATCCATCCATGTTAAATTCAGTGACAGATTCTGTGTTGTTTTTTGCAGTGTGTCTTTTTAGAACGGACAGGATGGATGTGCTGCAGGGACTTTCCTGTCAACCCTTTGCCCTCCTCTGTTCTGTACTGCCTGCACAGGAGGAATAATTGGCACATTAAATTATTTAAAAACAGCCAGGGCGCATTATCATAAATATTCACTTGACGTTCTGCTTAGATCAACAGTCAGAACCCAGGGCTCTGGATGTGACTTCATGACATCTCGGAAGTGTGTGTGTGTGTGTGTGTGTGTGTGTGTGTGTGTGTATGTGCGCTTGTGTGCATGGAGATGGGCGCATGCATTTTAAGTGCCCAAGGGCTGATTGATGGACAGTATTTACAAACAAAATGTCCCCCCGTCAGTCAACATAACGGAATGCAGACAGCATGAAAATGTCAGGCTCATGCACAGACACAGATGTGCACGTGAGTATACATATCCGCAGCGGGCATGGAAATGTCAGCCACAATCAGACGGGGCACACTCACCCATGAACATGCTCACGCACAACAGCCCCTCGTCAGTCTACTGTTGTAACAAGTGCCTCTAACTAACCTGTCACTGTTCTCGCCTGAGACAAGACAATAATGACATGCTAACAAAGTAGAGCTGCTGATAACAGGTCTATTAGCATCTATTAATGCCGTTGGACCACAGACACAGAGGCCTTCGCCGCCTCTGCTGTACTGTCACAGTGGCAGCTCTTGTGCCATTGTGCACAATTTTATTTGATCCCTATTATAACATAGTGTAAAAGGCTAGGCTAAACTGCATTTTATTTTCTTATTGCATCTGCGAAATAACATCTAACAGCCGTAGGTTTCTGACGGATGATTTTGAATGCATACCGATATTATTACTGGCTTTACTGCATCTTTGCCAGTTAACTGCTTTCAGAAAATCCAATCTTTGGGCAGAATGTCTAAAGAGACACAAACAAGTGGCATCCACTATGATTGAGTGTGGATGTAGTGGTTGTGGCTCAGGAGGTAGAGCGGGTTGTCTGCTAATTCCCAGGTTGGCAGCCATAGGCTGAGATACCTGTCAATCTAGTAAACATAAGCCCTTATAGTCTCCTAATATTTTGGGCATCAGAAGAAGTGGCATTTGGTTGTAATGCTAATTGACTTGACCTTTTTATGAAGCCTGCATATCAAAGCACATCTGCATTTCCTCCAACATTCAGCCATACAGTAATGGTTGTCTCTTGGTATGCAAATCTACAAGTTTGTGCTATTGCATCAATATTTACTTGTTAATATTGCATATAAATGTCTAGTTTATAGGCTTAGCGTTGAACAATTTAGTTTACAGAAGAGTAGAAATGTTGTGACATTTAGAGCTCTCAGTCTGCGCACAAAGTCCAGGGAGGAACTTTTTTATTTTGTTTCAAATTATGTTTTATTAAAATCCATCTAACATTAACAACCCTGTTAAGCTGCTTCTGATGTTCCTGAGATGTGTTAACAAATCATGTATGCCTGTTGTAAGAATACTTTCTATAGTGCAGCAGTATATCTATCTATCTATCTATCTATCTATCTATCTATCTATCTATCTATCTATCTATCTATCTATCTATCTATCTATCTATCTATCTATCTATCTATCTATCTATCTATCTATCTATCT
>JAVQJL010002278.1:0-15455 GCA_036024295.1 Nannoperca obscura
TATCTATGATGATACAGTAATACACGTGTTATATATGTATATATATGTATATATATGTATATGTATATCTTATAATGTCATTTCTTTGTAGAGACTTCAGGGGGGTGTTGATTCAATGACATGGTGATACCATTCAGTTTACACTGGTGTATTTTTAAGTGAAACTATTTATACGTTTTTATTTATTGCAGTCCTATAAACCTTAGACATGTTCTTTTTTTATTTTGCACAATATATTTATAGATTTTTTAAATCACATTATGGACAACAATAAAGACAATAATAATGGAAAGACAAATACTTTTTTTTACAAAGTACGTTTATTATGTTTAAGTCTTGAGAGGTAGATTGTCATAAGACTCCATTTTGTCATGAAGAGATTTTGACTTCTATAAAAATATTTCAGATTTTGGTCATAATTCAAAGTCAGTATCCAGGGTCAACTTCATCTCCTCTTCCTTTTCTGTCTGTTACATTTGGGCAATCTCAGAAGATTGTGGATATTTATACTGAATCCCATCTTTCTTCTCTGCCTGTTGTCACACATTGATGATTATTGTGTACTACTGAATGGTGAATGTCTACCTGTGGTGTAGGTGTGCTGTTGCTGGTCGGGCAGATAGCTGATGGCATCTGCACGCCTCTCATTGGCTACGAGTCTGACCGAACACCGGGCTGTGGCAACTATGGCAAGAGGAAGACATGGCATTTAGTCGGTGAGTCAGATAGTCAGACAGGTAGTTTTACACAGTGGCTTCACTTTATTGCCCCACAAGATTCAGAAATGATTTACCCTTCAACAGTGAAGTGTAAATTCACAGAATTTGTGATGCACATACAAACTTTCAGGTCCAAGGTATGGAGGTACAATACTTTTGGGTTTCCATGTATCCTCTGCCACCATATTTTTATGACACTGTGTTGTGTGGGTTTTTTAAATTGCCACAAAGACCAAAACTATCATATCACGCTTGATAGATATGAATAATGGTATACATTCCGTGCTTATATTTATGTAACCCAGCCCAGCAGTAGGTGGTAAAAGGTTAAGGGGGAAGAAGCCAGCCAGTCCTTGTTCCTATGTTTCTCTCAGTCACTGGTTCTCTATGTGCTCCCATAAAGGGTGTTTATGTAACTTTTTATGAAAGTGCTGTTTGGACTGTGCTCTCATACTGAACACTTAGCATACATTTTATTGATCCAGTTCACGTCCGATTGTGTTTTACAAGACCCTGTAATGACATGTCAGAGGGGGGTACACACAGGGAAAGCTCTATTATAAACCGTCTGCAAGGCAATACTGTGTCACGCAGGAGCTTTTGCTACAAGGCTAACACAACAGCTAAACACTGCTGAGCTGCAAAAAGCATTACAGTTGACCTCAGCATATGCACTGGATACACCATGTTCATTCAAAAATGAAAAAAGTTTCACATTTTTATTGTACTGAGGTCCTAAAGTTATTACCCATCTCCTCCCATGTTTTAAGACATGAAAATACTTAACATTTGTGTCTAACATGGGTTTTCTTTTTACCTAGTTCTTAAAAGCACACGTACACCCTCATTGACAAGTCCACTCTATGAATATGTAAAAGATTTTTAATTTCAAATAACTGCTGGACACAAGACGTCTTCTGCTTATCTGCAAAGTCCATTCTCAGTGTCTTTGAGGTGTACAGTATACTGAAAGTAATTTTCTGTGCTTCTCTCTGTGTGTGTGTGTGTGTGTGTGTGTGTTTGTGTGTTATCCAGGTACCCTGAGTGTGATAGTGTCCTTTGCCTTCATCTTCAACCAGTGTCTGGGCTGTGACTCCCTCACTCCGCAGTGGGCCAGTTTGACCTACTTTGTCCCGTTCATCATCGTCTTTCAGTTCGGCTGGGCCGCCACTCAGATCTCCCACCTGTCTCTCATCCCAGAGCTGGTCACCTGTGAGCACGCCAAAGTAGAACTCACTGCGTACAGGTGTGTTTTTATACACGCACACACACAGTACAACACAAGGTAGTCTACAGGTCCTGAATATGTAGTTTCTTCCTTGTGCGCGTGTGCGTGCGCGTGTGTCCGTGCGTGTGTGTGTGTGTGTGTGTGTGTGTGTGCATGTGTGTGTGCACGTGCGTGTGTGTGCGTGTGTGTGTGTGCAGGTATGCGTTCACAGTGATAGCCAACATCACAGTGTATGCAGTGGCTTACCTGCTGTTCCACATTCAGGCCGGAGGAGACGACGACCCGCTCAGTGATGCACTCGGACCAGCAGATATTCACATCTTCAGGGTGAGTTCTACTCCAGTGGAATCGACAGTGAACAGTACCACTGAACATACCAGGTCCCTTTGAACACAACACTAAAGGCCCTCATTTCCCAGCGGCCGCCGCATTGCCAGCAGTAACAGTAAGCAGTCGCACTGCAGTATTCTTCCAGCCGTTGCCTCCGGAGGTGGGAGGAGAGGTCTGGTTGGTGCTCGTAATGTTAAAGTTTGCTGCTCAGACCACAAGCATACACACAGACCCTCTTCAACACCACAAAACACACAACATTAAGTTGACGTTTGTCACTTTCAGTTTGCTATGCCCTTTTAATCTGCTTCTTATTGGAATGTGGATTGAAATATAACTCTTAATCACTGAGTTTTACCAATAATATCATCCACTTCAGTACTTTTGGTGTTTTGAGAACATGTAGCCCACAACAACTTTGAAAATGTCTTGGTTTTTTTTTCAGTTGATTAAATACCTGTAGTCATCAGACAGCAGCAGGAACGATACACATGTTTCATCTACAGTGTTTGATTTGAGATTGCCAAATGGGGGGGCACACTTTACAATTCCATGATTTCTAAATGCAGAGTACAGATTTACACACAGTCCCAGGGGAGCTCCCGTACAAAACACCAAGAGCTCTGTTGTTAGCTTTACGTGTGCACACACAGACTTCTCCAAAATTGCAGACCACACCCTTCTATTGTAAGTTAATTCTGGCCTTTATAATTGTATATACATTGAATGAAATAGTGAGAGAAAATGTGAGTCTGTGCGGGGACATTCTTATGACATTTACAACCATGGAAACTGCTTTAAAAGGTGTAGCTTTTCTCACAGTATTTGCAATGGGAACGTTATTGTGTGCATATAACATACCCAGATATGACATACTGTATGCAACCCTTGTAGTCACTTTAGCTAATGAAAGGCAAGTAGTACCCTTACTACAGCCTTACTACAGCCTTACCTCCTCTATAGTTAGTAAGTGCACACAGAAAGCACAGTGACCTGAAATATAAAGACACATGTAACTAAACTTTATCTGTCCCATTAGAGTGATTGTTTCAGTTACATCTTCTTACTAAATTCAGTGATATTCAGTGATTCATTCAAATCTCTCTAACAGTGTGTTGTTAGCATAATCAGGTAAGGGAATCTTTCACGTGATAGGCTTATCCAGATGTTCTTCAATCATTACAGTGCACTTTGGGGGGCTTATGCTGCTTGATGGGTAGATCTGTACTTTGGACTTTGACATATCTTGGATGTTTTGATTAGCTGTAAATATTATCTTAAAAAGACACAAGAATTAAATGATTGCAGTAAAGGGCCGTTTTCTTTTTAGTAAAAATGACAATAGAACATTATATACGACGTTATTTATATAGCTCTTTTCAAAAACAAAGTTGCAAAGTGATTTACGGGAAAAACAAAGAATAGAAACTCAATGAAATCCCAAATATAAAAGATACAACATTTAAAAACATCAAATGCCATCAGTTAAGAAGAAGCCAACGATAAAAATGAGTTATAAGAAGAGACTTAAAAGAGGATACAGAGTTCCAGCAGGTTACTGCCTCTTTTTCAACATTATTAGATACATAGGGCTATACAGCGGTGATGTCTTAACCAGTTTCATCTTAATGTGGTATTTCATGGTGGATTTAAGTGAATATAATGCAGGAAAGTGCATTCCCATTGTCCATTTTGGATAGAAGAGCCCCTGTCATCTTTGTTGACGAAAACCATGCTTTAACTCCCAACCCCAGGCAAGAACACTTTTCTGTTATGAGACTCAGGTTGAAATGTTTTACTCCCACATGATTCTGTTTGTTCGCTGTTACACTGATCACTGTTCCAGAGAAAGAATCGTGCTGACAGTGGTAATGTTGAATTACACCTCAGATGGAAACAGTCTGCATTCACACAGTTTGGAGGAAGTGAAAGAACCAGTTTATGACAAACCTCAACTCGTGCTTTGTTTGACTACAGAATCTGGCGTTGATTGTGCTGGGCATCGGCGCTGTCTTCTCCATCTTCTTCCACCTGGGAACCACTGAGTGGAGGGCTGGTGCAGGAGGGGAGGCTGCAGAAGAAGAGGAGGAGGAAGAGGAGGGGGAGCGGAGGCCCCTGCTTCCTCGTCGTAAGAGCTCTGTGTCTCCTCTTCGGTGGAAATGTTGGCTGCAGCAGCCTTCTTTTTACCAGGTAGGAAGATTCTAGCAAGTCAAAGCAGACAGTGACAGGAATGTTTTTTTACATTCAGCAGTTCCTCATTCCAACAGCCTGCCAGTTGCCACATTTATATTTTGTAGAATGTCAAAACCATCAAACAGTATTCAAAGTTTCCATTTCCTGCAGCAAAGCTGTCTGACAGATGTGTGTGTTACTGTGCGTCTCTGTAGGTGGCGTTACTCTACATGTCTACCAGGTTGATAGTCAATCTGTCTCAGACCTACATCTCAATGTATCTCATCAACACTCTGGGGCTGCCCAAGGTAACACACAGTCACCATCACTACTCTTCTGTGGCGTAGCTGCACTCACCTTCACCAGTCTCTGCTCATTGTTTGTTCATTCTGTTTCCTCCCTCCAACAGAAGTTTATTGCAACAATCCCCCTGGTGATGTACGTTAGCGGCTTCCTGTCCTCCTTCATCATGAAGCCTCTCAATAAACTCATTGGAAAGTGTGTAAGTAAAACCTCAGCCTGGCTCCAGACCTCTGAATTGGTGCCCGGATCTTTAAAAAACGATCCATGAGAATGAAATGGAAGTCTGATTATCAGGACTAGTCTGCGGTTATTACATCAGATGGTCAAGTTGATTAGTAGTCCTAAGTTAAACATGCACAAATATACCATAGTGAAGCATCACTTTAAAGCATCTTATTCCTCAAAAAAAGCAGTCCAGTGATTGTTGTCTGTATTTATGGTTACACTGCAAACAGCAGCTGCTAGCTAATAATACAGCATGACTTTTATATGCAAAACAAATATAGAATATATATAGATTAAAAAACTGACTGACTCTATGGAAATCTACTTCCTGTTAACAAAACTCCAAGCTAGCCCCAAAAACTGAAATCATGTTCATCCCATCAACTTGGTTGTTAGTATGTTCCTGGAACGCAGTTGCTCTCCTCTGTCCATTCACATGCACATATTTGAAATGCTGAGGACATACAGGACAACAATGCAGATCATTTTAAAATGCAAAGACTGAGCCAGAACCACTCATTACATTACATTACATTTACATTCAGGCATTTAGCAGACGCTTTTATCCAAAGCGACTTCCAAATAAGAGCTTTACATAAAGTGCATAGAAACATGATGGAAAACAACAAGATGTCTCATCAAACTTGTAAGAGATGAATCACAAGTGCTGTAAGCAAGTACATCGCTGCCAATGGCAGAATCCAAAAGAGCATTAAATCTAAGAACAGATTATCTTTGTACATTATCAAATACAATAAATTCAGACTACAATACAATAAAAAAATACACTCACGTGCAAACTGGTGTCATGTTTGAGTACGTAGAGCTAAATGATTCCACAGAAATGTAATGAGCAACTATTTAGATAATTGATTTATTGTTGGTGTTGGTGATTTCACTTGAGAGAATTCTCTGTTGGTGTTTTTATCAAGTGGGCGAGCGAAGTTGGAAGGTGATGTCACATACTGCACATTCTTTGTTGTAGTATGGCAGGTCCTCGTCCGAGTGAGATACAGAGTAAACACACTTGAGTGTGTTGGATAGCAGGCACTGAGCTAAACTTGGTCTGATTCTGATCCACATTGACAAGAGGAGGAAGTATTAAAGCCAAAACGTAGTGCTCTCTTCTGATTGGTCCAGCTCACCTACTTCGTGGGCCTGCTGCTGATCCTGGCCTTCTCCTACTGGGTGCTGTTGGATGACAGGATGGACCAGCGGGTGTACGGGGCGGCTGTGCTGCTGGGCGCGGGGTCAGCCACCATCCTGGTCATATCGCTCGCCATGACTGCTGAGCTCATCGCTGATCAGACGGTACGACGCGCGAGGCGTGATGTAAACCTTCATCACATCATGTGATGTGTCCTTCATCATCCCCTGTTTACATCTTCTTCTCTTTGTCTCTCTGCAGCAAAGTGGGGCGTTTGTGTATGGAGCCATGAGTTTCACAGATAAGCTGGCTAATGGAGCGGCTGTGATGATCATTCAGGCCATGCATCCTTGCCAGTTTGTACACACACACACACACACACACACACACACACACACAGTAACTCAGTTACTGAGTTTAATGGTATACACACAGTATACTTATATTATTATTTATTTTATATAGCCCAATATTACAAATCTCAACTAACCCCCCATAAAAAAATACCTGCTAGCTTCATCGTGCTAACAAAGACTATGCTGGTGTTTGCTGCTGTTCAATTAGCACTAAACACAAAGTACAGCTGAGGCTGATGGGATTTCCATTACTTTAGCAGGTATTTGATTATAAACCAAAGTAATGGACAAAAGGAAAACATTCACCTGATGATGATCACTGAAGTGATTACAGTTCATCTTGAGATAATTATAAATGTACCAAATGTCATGGGAATACATTCTATTGTTTCTCATTTCAACACGACGGCACCAAGCTCATAATGGCGCTGACATTTTGAAGGAGTTCAGTCGTTGGAGTGCTCTGCTGGTTCTGTCTCAGACTGTGATGTGCTCTAAGGTACTTGGTTGTCTCTCTCTGTGTCTCTCAGTACCGTAGTATGCTGCCCTGCCTGTGTGTGGTTCTACCATTACATCATGGTCATAGTAACGGGAGGCGTGGCAGTCATCGCAGCTCTGGCGCTCTGCTCCATCCTCATCTGGCCAATCAGAATCAGATCTCGTGAGTCGGACAGTTACACTAATAGTGTAAAAGTGTCCAGACCCCTTCACCTTATGCACACTTTGTGTTGTAGATGCCATTTTACCCAATAATGAGTCTTAAAGGGAAACTACAGCGCCTGTCCTGTGGCTGTCCACTGAGTGCAGATGGTAATGGCGCTAATTGAAGCAATACATCCCTCAGTTGACCGAAAAAACAGAGTTGTCCTGCTCGCTGAGCAGTTTGATCACACACACACACACACACACCAGCAAGGAGCTGAATAAGCTTCTTTATAACAACAAAGCTACCACCAGCTGAGCTGGCGCTGCAGTACAACGCTCCACAAAACTGCAACATGGAACAGTTACCGGCGTCGATATTTAGTTGGCTTCAAAAGTGGCATAACGTGCACACAGTTTCTCCTGCCTGTCCCTCTGTATTACACCCGTCCCACATCGCCCCAGCCTGTGGGACCACACTAGCCTATATTGCCTAGCCTAATTACTCTTTGAAGTGTCTTTCAAGTGACTCAATATACCATCAGCACTCAGTGGACAGCCACATGACAGGCGCTGTAGTTTCCCTTTAATAGAGACTGAATTCTATGATAAGAACTATTGATTTCACTGTCCACTCTATGCCATTATCACTAAGAGTGCATTTTTCTTTCTTTTTTGATCAACCAGTCACACCTTTTAAAAGCAATGGTGTCAGCCACACCTCCTCACTAAGGTCAGGGTGCTCTGAGAACTTAACCTGGGTCTGACTACAGATGTCATGTGAGTTAGTTACTATTGTCCGCCATGTTTCTGCGGACGTAACGTCAACTTTCAGCAAGCCCGGCCAGCTGTGTACCTCCAGGATGATCTAAGCAAACAAGATGCACCTGACCACAGTGGGAACTTTTAGACTTTTAATCTGAAATGGCAGTTTTTTTCATTTGAACACAACAAAGTGTGCAAAAAGTGAAGGGGTCTGAACAAGTTCTGAAGCCATCGGACATGTTTGTTTATCTGCATAGATTATTGTCTCACTCATCACTTCTCTTCCTTTATGTCACTACTTCTTAGTTTTGGTTCACATCTCTTTTCCTGTGTGTGTGTGTGTGTGTGTGTGTGTGTGTGTGTGTGTGTGTGTGTGTGTGTGATCTACCAGTCACCTTCGAGGATGAAGTCAGAGTCAACTAACAGCCCCTCCCCCTCCCTCTCAAGAAGAAAACAGTCTGATCTGGTCTCAGCTGCACAGGAAGACTTTCACTTTAGTTTCTTTCAGGTTCATCTTTAGCTTTTTAGGGAAAGCACCGGGGGAATTCCTTACCGGCTGCTCGACTGGTGCACATAATGTGGCACGTTTAGCACTTCTGATGAGGAGTCATCAGTGAAACCGGAGGAACTGAGAAGGGAGATTTTTTATTTTATGCAAACTGACCGATCAAGCAAGATCTTGTTTTCTCATCATTTTCCACAAAACCAGGTTAATAGAGGTTCATTGTAGTGAAGTGTGCGGTGATTGGACCGGCAGCAGTTGTCCTGACTCCAGAGCTGCATGAGTGCTTTTTCACCGCAGCTCAATGCTCAGGGGACAGTTTTTGAACATGGCTGTTAAATTGTGATGGAACAATAGTGTCATGGAAGTAGAGAATATAATGTCTCCTACCTGTTTCACTTACTACAGGTTTAAACTACCAATTTAACAAAAGAGTACAAACGACGACGAGACACTAGAGTGCAGTCTTCCCATGTTGGGAGCAACGTAAAGTCTATTCATATATTTGAATCGATGAATCATTTTTAGTCATTTTTCCAAACAAATCACAGAATACGTTCTGGTTCCAGCTCTCAGTTTTGCTGCTTTTTTTCAGTTAAGCTGAATGTCTTTGGGTTTTGGAATGTTGCTCAAACTACTCTTGTGATTTGAATATGTTCCAAAATGGAACTGTAGCTGCAGCTCACCAACAGGAACAATATAGACTGACGTGTCCCCAGAAGTAGCTGCACACTGACCAACAAAATGTCTCAAGAATCTCAGCCGACTGAGTGGTCTCCGGCTGATGATTCAGATCAGTAGAACACACGGTAATAAACATACATGAACTCTGAATCAAAGTTAAATTAACAGCAGCAGAAATGGAGTTGATAAGGAGAAGGTTGAGTGTGTGTGTGTGTGTGTGTGTGTGTGTGTGTCCATGCAGTTCTCAGTGTGAATACAAACTTATACAGATTTCAATATCTGGAGAATATGCTAACAGCATGTAAATATATGATACAGCTGCTCTCAGGACATTAAACAGCAACAAAAAGGAATAAAAAACAATAGATTAGAACACTACAGAGATGTGAACATGCTGTCCAGACTTTTAGGTTTGATTTTGTGTGATTGATTCTTTATGGGTGTGACAGTAACTACGGCCTGGCAAACAAATAAGACATAAGGAGCTTTAAGTTCAAGTAAAGGATCTCTGTGACAGTTATACAGAACACTGGCCAATGATGAGAAAACAGGGTCCAGGTCACAATAGTCTTTAGTACTTTATTAGACAGAACAGAGCAGAGGTCATGGCTGGTACCTCACATGACTGTAGGTATCGGCTCAAGTGGAAAGGCACGCGTTAACCTGCAGGATCACCAACACATCAGAGCCAGTAAGGATGAAGAAGGGAACCGGATACAGCTCTGGAACAAGCGGGCGTCCTAAGCAGCTCATATCATGTCAGTACTTGGTGATGTTAGCTAAGGGGATGTGAGTTTGAGTGTAGTACTATATTAAAGGATCATTCCACTACACATTGATAAACCACTTCAGTAACATTCCCACAGACAATGAACAAGAGGGAAATGAAGGCCTTGCTGCAATGCACATACAAGTAAAACAAGAAGTTATAGAACTTACCTTGAATGTTACTGAAGGGACAACGACTGGTGGGCCGCTGAGTCAGGAAACATGCACTTTGTATTCTGGATAAGAGCTTAAAACTTGTGTTTATGCCTCCTTTATGTTGATCGTTTAGACAGAGCACTAATTTTTTTTATTCACTCATGGAACAAAAACTAATGATTTAGATCTTTCTATCCGAATCATTTTTCATAGTAAATTGTTTTACCTTTTTATAATCAGACCAAATGGAATATGAATGAGAAATGTGTTTTATAATAAAAGGAAACTTGAATAGCAGAACTGTATTAGATGTAAAATTACTTTAAAGGGATCAGTGCTAGAATATGTGAATGCCAATAAAAGAGAATCATTCGGGCTAATTATCAGAGCAGGGACTGATGTTCGACTGGGAGCTGTAGGAAACCAAAGCTCTCTGTGATATTTTTTCTTCCATTATAACTATGTTATTACTTTTTATGTCCTTGTTGCTGTGGTGACTTCTATGATTCTATGTGTGACTGTTATGTTTTATAAACTCATTAAACAGATTTCACGAGGTGCATCTCGAAATGGGTCCGTGTTTGACTTCATGGTCACATCAAGGAAAATGAAACAAAAATGGGTTAAAATAATTTTAGACAAACAAGAAGTCCTTAAAGTGTTCACAAAGAAGACATTTAAACATCTGCATTTCCATGACAACTGGACAAACCTGTTCTGTTGAGGAAGATGTGATATGATAAAAAGCTCCAGAAGTGAGTGACTCAATATTCATGTGAGTACAGACTTACTAACAGCCTAACTTTACCTATGGGGTTACTTTGTGTCTTTATTAAGCAATCAAACAGAGTAGGAACTTTGCACACCACACTACAATTAAAAAAATGTTTTATTGCAATTTTAAGTGATTTTCAAACGATAGAGACGTGTCCTGGTCCCACCTGCGAGATTCAGCTCAACAGCAGAAAAGATGTTTGGATTCTCATGAATACATTTTGAACTCTTTGACTCTACAGTCATGGTTTAGGCCAGAGTCACGCTACACACTGTAAAAGCAAAGGACATGATTGTAATATGAATGCACTAAAATCAGTTTCCATATAACCTTATTAGCTTTTTCTAATCAATATCTATTGATCCCCAAGTTACATTATGATGATTAATTTATTGCAGAAGTCACACTTTGTGTTATTTTTTTCCCAGCCCTTTGCTCTTTCACGATTACTGCGGTGGATTCATTTAGCCCCAAATCACATGAGCGATGGTTCTTCAGAGTTCAGGTTGGGGTCCGTGTTACTGATTTAAAAACAGGGTCGGGATGAGCCTCTGAAAATGATCAACAGAGGATCCAGAAGGTAAGTGGTAAAATTTGAGTGTACTGATTCAGTTTGAACCTGTTCTGACTGAGACCTGCAGTTTTTGCCTTTTTGCCTCTCACAGGCATTGTTTAATTTAATTGGATAAAATCAGCAGTGTCTGTTTGTCTTACAGTGTCTTCATATACATATTTATTTGCTTTAATTGAGTGTCTTGTCCAACCAAATGATTTAGCTACAGAGCTGTCAGACCAGTGGTTGCTCATCGGATGCATCACAAAACATTAGCACCTGGGGGGGGGGGGGCAGGTGGATGACTGCCTGGTGCTGAACAGCCACAGAGTTTCTTGTTTGACTGGTTTGCCTTGTACGACAAATAAAGACTTTCAGTTAAGTAGGTTTCTTATTATTTATATTGTGTAAACAGAACATAACATTGATATGAATTTGATATTTAAAATGACAATCCATCATCTAACCAAAGAATCAAGTAATACTGTCAACATCCACGGAGATCAGTGGTTCATTCTCAGAGGGGTTCAGTCAGAGCAGCAGGAGCTGCTGGATAAATAATGAAATCTTTTCACGCTCCTTCATCCTCCTCTGCGCTGTCGTCAGGGAGCGCTGGAGTTCATTTTCTCCTGGCAGCTGTCCCAGAAGTTGAGCAGTCTGTTGTTCTTGTTGGCACAGAAGTCAGTGAAATCTCTGAGCAGGCGGTCGGCCAGCCTCTCGTCACCCAGCACGCCCGTCCTCCAGGCCTTGGTCAGCATGGTGTTGTAGGCCCAGTAGTAACCGACCCGCTCCTCACTGCCGAATGGCCCCTGGCTGTTGGAGGTGGTGGAGTTTCTGCGTCGGCGCTGCTGCCCGCTCGAGTACTTCCTCTTGGAGTATGGCAGCTGCAGGAACACGGTGCCTGACGGAGGAGAAGCAGGTCGAAGCTCGTCAGCTTCCAGAAAACAGAAGGGCAGTTTGTGTCTTTTTATATGTGTGACAAACCTGTTACGTGGATGTACTGGGGCTTGTTCTCAGAGGGAAAATTAAAGGCAGAAGCAGAATACTTGTCGTGCACAAAGCCGAATCTGGTAGAAGAAGCACATGTACACATTTTTGCATTATGTAACTTACAAATTCAGACAAAATATTTGGTCAGGACACAGAACTTAATTGACTGTAATCCTAAATTGAAGAATTTCTATGGCGTTATATTGGTGCCTCATTCCTGAGCGTGCGATCTTAAGCACAGAAAATCAAAGAAATCTTTACTTTGAGGTAGCTAAGGTTATACAACCATGAAAGTAGTTCTTTTAAAAAAAGAAGCTTTAACAGTACCTGTACATTTAAATAAATCTAAGTTCACTGTTGAATAGAGTGTACTACAATTATTTCAAAAAATGCTATCAGGTGTTTAACAGTATATATTACATATACCTATGTAGTGTTACTCCACTACTGGATACAAAAAATGGAGGCACAGTGAAGTTCAATTTTTTTGTTAGCTATACATAATACTTATAATGCCTTGGCTGACAACTTACAGCTAGCTTAGCCACTGCTTATCCAGCAGACGTTAGCTAGCTACCTAACAAGATACGTAGATTACAAGCTAATAAAGTACAAACCAACTTAAACGGAATTTCATTAAGGTTCATACAACTGGGTATTTAACCAAAACTGTTTCAAATCTGTGCCACTGTGGTGTCTGCTTCCCTACTTACCTAATAACCAATAATACTACCAGCAATCTTATAGGAGACAAAACATCCAATCAGAAATTACCTGCTCCTGTTTTCTGATTGGCTCTGAGAAAGACATAGCAACAGCAAACAAATAAACTTAAAAGACAACAGATGTTAGTTTGCTCCAATAAAATGATAGCTGATAAAAATAATTTTTTTCTGTTCTCAAAAAGGTCCCAAATGTAACTCCACAGATTACTGTAAATTAGAAAAAACAGAAAACAACAAGCACCTGTACAGTATGGCCTCCTGAAAGAGCTGCATCCTCTCCCAGTAAGTCTCTGGTTCAAAACCTGTAGGGTGAATAAAAACACACGTTGTGACTGAACACACACACATGCACACAGCATTCTACAGAAGCCCAGAGAGGCACGTCAAAAAGATTCTTGTGGTGATCCGTTTTCTCTCCTGTGTTCATGTTCGTTTTGTCCAATCATTTCCATCAACTCCATGTTCCAAATAGAATTAAAAGCACTTCTCTTGTGGCCAAAATCAGTATTACAACAACCTGCCAAAACTTTCTTCACCAGTTTTCACAGAAGAAACTAAATAAGGACCTTTGAAAACCACCTGTTGTTAAGTCCTAAACACAGGTGAGAAAAGAATTTGGATGAATGAATGTTTTTTTTCTCACTGGCCTCTCAGGGCTTCATTAGATTCAGTCAGAGGGCTTCTCTACCTTCGAACAGGTTGTCACTGGCGTTCTTCAGCAGACAGTGGTTGTTCAGAGGGATGAAGAGCTGCGCTCTCAGTGGATCTCCGTACAGGTAAGACGTCAGTGCGAAAGGAACCTCCAGCACAGGGACCAGCAGGAAGCCGCAGGAGGCTGCTTTCCTATGCCACCCTTGAACCTGACAGATAATAACTGGTTAAAAAATGACAGCTCAGTGTTAAACTGGACCTCTCTGTAGATCAGCTCCTTCCTTTTACTTTTTAAAGCTAGTAATAATAAAAGTAATTTTAGCTCTGATGCAAAACATTGTGACCTGAGGATTTGTGGTTGACTTTACAGTGTTTTATGATAGCCAACCTTTTCAACTTTAATGTTATTGATTCTTAATAAAGTGGAAACTTCTTTAACAATATTTGCTGATACTTCTTACAATCCATTTTTCATTTCCTCAATACTTTCTGTGTCACCAGCTGCCACACAACCAAAATAGTTCCAATGTTACTTCTGGGTTTTAAAAAGCGTCTGTGTTTCCTTGTGTTGCATACTGAGGATGTGTCATAAAACTGAGCGTAAGTTATGCGTAATGCGACAAACCAAACTTTGCAACATGTATCACGTCTAGTGTCATGCTGTTTGCATTGATAAGTGAAGCTTTAGTGTCATGTACAAGAAACAGAACAAAGAGGCAACATATCCCTCTACGCAGATGACATTGGATTAATAATAGTACATTGGTTTATTTTCTTTCTAGCCTTGTCCTCTTTAGCTTTTTCTTCCTTTTACCTTTTAAAAGAACACTGCATGGGAAGAACCTGGGCACACAACAGAACCTGTAACCACAGTAATGATGAGGTGTGACCCACTGACAATTAAGCAACAAAATAAATCGTGTTACCATCTCAAAGAGCACTGCAGCAGTCACAGCCATCCAGTGCAGCTTTATCTCAAAGGCAGCGTTGAGGGAGAAGTTTCCGTGGTAATAACAGCTGCACCATTCGGTTCGGTCACTGCGGTTGTTAACGTCTACATCCAGAGTGACCGTCTTCTGCTCCGGGACTGTGGCAGCTGGAGGACAATCGAAGGGAGGGATGTGGAGAGACAGGAAGACAAGAGGCGAAAGGAGACATGGGTGGCATGATGGGCAGGCAGACGGAGGAGTGAGAGTAGAGATGGTGAGCATGGATGGGTTAGCTGCTTTAGAGTCAAAAAGATGAAATAGTCCTCTGGTTTGTGGAATTGGTCAAGATATTCACACCATTAATCAGCACAGTGTCAGTGACCTCATCACTCTATTTAAATATTACATTAAGTCACTCATAGGATGTGCCAGTGTTATTGGCTAATTTTCTCTCAATCTCTTGGTTTTGTCAACCCGATAAGCAACAAGAAGCTACAGAAATGTATGAAAGAAGTTTGCATTCATACCTAAAGATGATTTCATCACTGGTAACAGGCTAAAAAACTTTATTTAATGTTTCTAATTCACGTCCCTGCATCACAAACTCAATTTAATGTCTTAATGAGTTCAGAATAGTTTTATTAGGGCCCGAGCACGAAAATTCGTGCAAGGAACAGCGCCCCCTGCAATTTTCAATACAAAAGCCCCCTACCTTCACTTTGAGCTAGAATCACCAAATTTTTTTTACTTATGTATCATGTCCAGACTTGCATATGAGCCTCTTGGACCCCCACGCTAAACCCAACAGGAAGTGAGTTATTAATAACTTTATGTC
>JAVQJL010002287.1:0-20859 GCA_036024295.1 Nannoperca obscura
CCACAGCGAGCGGGGCGCGAGAGAGAGACAGAGACAGCGAGAGCGAGCCCGCGAGAGACACAGAGAGAGAGCGAGAGAGAGAGAGAGAGAGAGAGAGAGAGAGTGAGAGGGGAGTGAGAGAGGGGGTGGACTGGTGAACTTGGTGGCCAGAAGAGAAATATATTTTTCATGAGGCAGCTGCTGTGATGGGAGAAGCTCAAGGATACAATCAAACATCTTTTGAGTCAAGGTCCCAGACTTACCCCGATTAAGACGGGGGTCGTAAATCAACACTAAACACAATATTGTGCTTGAGTTTTTGCGTGTGTGCTTATCAGTATGTGTGTGTGCGCGCGCGCGCGCGCGTGTTTAAGTCTAGCGTGTCTGCTGTGTGTGCATTTGTGAGCGTTTGACAGTGAGTTTGTGTAGCACTTTGATGTTTCTCCAAATGCTCTATGATCTCAGAGAGGCTTAATGATAAGAATTTGATGTAGTGATAGAGATAATGAGGTTTACATAAGACATACACACACACACACACACACACACACACACAGTATTAACAGTAATACAGCTGGTATTCCCGCCACACAGAAGCTGCTGTTGGGTCAAGTGAAACCCTTTTTATCAAATATTTGTACGTGTGTGAGCGCGTTTGTGCGTGCTTGAAGTACACGCTGGTCACTGGACATCTGGTTTTTAGTGTCTTTCGCTGCCTAAATTGGACATAGAACAGTTTTCTTGAACCAAAGAAGACAGCAATGATGGAGAAAAATGTGCCTGCAAGAAAAAAAAAAACCCAGGGGGACTTAAAATACCTTGCTTCCAGAATCCTAAAACTTAGCTCGACAAAATTCAGCTGCTTAACTAAAGAAAGACAGAAAATGCTGATATTATCAGGACAGTAAAAATAAATGTAATTTACCCTGATCAAGAGTCTTACATAACTGTTCCATAGGTTTACATACAATAGCCTTTACGAAGAGCAGACACAGAGTAAACTGAGAAGTAGGAGTTTGTGGGTTATTAAAGGATCTGGTGTGAGATTGTGAATGAAAGTACAATGAAAACTTAGATGATGAACAGAAGGAGTAGTGCCAAGGATAATTGTATAGTTTGCCCACATCATTGGCCTTTCCAAATAAATCTCCTCAGCAAAGTAAAAACATTGTTACATAAGAAACCTACTTTCAGCAGGTTTATACCTTCCAAAAATAAACTGCCCTTTAACTGCAAGATGTGCCATATGTTTACACTGGAGATGATTGTGTGAGGACTGTGTGAGGAACGACAGTGTTTCTGTCACAAAAACCTAAGCAGAGCCTGCTTTTCGTCAAACATGCTGATGGATGGAGACATTCGAGAAATGTGGTTTCAGTGAAAGACTGAATTTCTGTCACAAACAAGCCACTGCCGCTGATCATATTTCTCCAGTCAGTATATTCTGCCTCCACTCCTCACAGTATATTTCACAGTTTGTTTACTTGTTGCTGTATTTCTAAGCCTGCAAGGAATACAGCTGCTCACCAACTGAACTTTTAATTTTTTTTTATTGTATTGTACTCTATAAATTTGTAGCAAAAATTAAAAAAATAAAATAAAAAGGTCAGATGACTTCAGATGATGATGATGCTCATTTCCCCCCTATCCTTCCACTTTTCACTGGACTGCATACATCTCTCTTTTGTGTTGCCTCTGTTGTCTTGTTCCTAATGAGACAGCCAGGCAGCACGGCTCTGGGCAGCTCTGTTCTTTGTGTTGGATGGAAAAACCCTGCCAGAGACAGAGAGCCCCGCGTCTGGAGGACTGGGTGAAATAAGCCGTTCTGTGACAGTGCTTTCAAAGAGAAATGGCACATCACATCCCCCCAGATAACAGCAGGCCACTGGTGAATGTGCTGATGGAAGATGTGAAGTGTGTGTGGGGCGGGAGGCACTAAGAGAGAGAGAAAGAGAGAGCAAACGAAGTGCTGCTTTTGTTTTTCAGATTAGGCTAATGGACTTGGCACAGGTCAAATCCTTAAGAGGGGTGGGTTGTGCTTTAAGGGCTGTTTAGGAGAGTGTATGTGGAGAAAATGTGTGTGCTTTAGTGGGAAATACAGTAAATACAGTATTCTGCTAAATACAGCAGAAACAATGAATCGATTAGCTGATCAACAAACAACAAAACAACCCCCCCCCCCCCAACATATTCCTTAGTTCCAAGCTCACCAATGTGAGGATTGGCTGTAAACTGAATATCTTAGAGTTTTAGACTTCTGCTTAGACAAATCAAGACAGTTGAAGAAGAATTATTCGATTAATCAAGAAGATATTCAGCAGATTATTCAGTAATGAAAATAACTGTAATAGTGGCAGCACTACCGCCAAGTGAAGAACCTGTTTTGGGTAGATGTCAAGCTTGTTCCGCAACCTGTTGCATGAGCACACTCACACATAAAACGCCAGAAAAATCGATTGAATTGGTATCAGGCCAAAAACAAATTCTGTAACCTGCGATTCCCAATCACATCACCTCCTTGGCATTCCTTGTTTCTGCAGCACATCTTGGGTGAAGCATAGAAATGTGATGACTTATATAAAGCTGTGCGCACACACACGCATGCACATGTGCTGTATCAGTTGGAGTGTGGAGGTGTGCATGAGGGCACATGTGTGCTCCTTCGGTAGCTCTATAAATGTATGCATGCATGTGTGTAGGTGGCTGTATTCCTGCCGTCTCTGTGTGGATGTGTGTTTGGTGGAGGTGGGCGTTGCCGAACCCGGGCACAGCTGCACGCCCTGGGGAGAGGGCAGAGGGATCAGCCTGTCAGAGCTCCATCACTCTCAGATGAACGGAGGTCTGCTCCTCTCGTTCCACTGACGGAGGTAGGGAGAAAGGGACGAGGTGAAAAAGAAGACGAGGAGCCGGGGGAGAGAGGGATATGGACGGGACGTGGAGGTGAAATGGAGAGAGCTAAAAAGGCGGACAGAAAACAGAGAAGTGCGAGTGAGGTGTGAGCTGGGGTGTGACAGAGGAGTAGATGGAAAGGAAGGGGAGAAGGAAGTGTGAAAGAGGAGTGCTTCTTTCTGTGTCGCTCTGGAGCTCTCCCTTGATGTAGGAGTGATTTAAGGGGCCAGTAGGCTTCATCTGAGGTGCTTTTAGGATTGTCATCCAGCTTCAGAAACCGCCTCCTCTTGCATGTTTCCGATGTTGGAATTGGGAGGTGCTGTGTCCGACAATTTCTTTCATTTTCCAAAACCGTCATTCTGACATTCACAGCCTCTATACGCATCGGTTGGCCAGGCGTGTGGAGGTTTATGAAAGTTAGCAGGGTTTGAACTTCTCCCCTAAGCTTTCTTTTTTATTCTTCAAACAACAATTTCTGTCACTGTTTGTGTCTACAAACGAGCGCAACGCTTTGAAGGTCCTTGATGAGTGAATGATGTCTGACAATGTGCTCCAGTTATCCTCATATTTCAACGATTATCGCGTTTTGCCCCTCTCTCTAACTGCCAGCTTTTCACTACACCCTCGAGCGGAGCCTTTCCAACCAGCTATGAACATGTGTGCCTTCCGACATGATAAGGCGACATGTCATGATGAACTTTTGGCTCCCTGACTGAGTCAGCATGAATAAACATGAATACAAGTATGCATACTCTCAAACAGAAGCATGGAAGAGACCCCAGATAGAAATAGAGCAGCCCATGCCAACTAACAAGGCTACTGAAGTAGACCTAATCAACAAAAAGGCCTAACAAGGGCTCTGCACTCTCCGCTATATCCATCCATTTCTCCACACCACCACCACCACCCCACCCCAGCCATCAACAAAAGCAAGCAATTTGAAGAAATGCCCTGGTGAGTTTTTTTTTCTGTTCCGTCGGCAAGGATGAATCAATACCAGTGAGAGCTCAGCGCAACTTAAAATGAGTTTCTCTTCCTGTAAGAAAGGGCTAGAGCCAGCGTTGGACTGTTATCTGCTATCAGAATGCTTCTGTCTAGCAAACCCCTCTCTAATTAAAGAAAGGTCAGGCCTCAGTCCGAAAATTGCACTTGCGGAGGGCTGAATAATGTGATGGGCATGTGATGAAAAACATAACCGTTTCATATGAATAAAAGTGATGAATCACTACCAGTTTTGAAGGCCCAACATTTTCAACCTGCGCTGCTTGGTGACCCAGACTGGAGTCGCTTTGAGACGTCTACAGTGTAATAATGTGTGCCTTCATATCCACTCTACTGGTATTTTTCTCTGCTGGCAGTCGCTGCAGCCTGAACCCCGCAGCCTCTTCCGTTTCCCACAGCTCCGTCCGGAAGGCTCTTTACATCTCGCTCTGTTGTGCTCTTTCCTTTCCTCTTCTCCTCTTTTCCTCTCTTCTTCAAAGGACTCCACAGTGCGAGACAGTGATGTAAAAACGAGAGAGAAAAAGACAAAGCCAAATAGAGAGTTCCACTGTCAGATTTAGAAACCCCTTTTATCGAGTTTGGGATCCTCCTTAAGCCTCTCCTGGTTCAGTGTTGCCATGGCAACTGTTAAATGCAACAGAGGAGAATAACAAAAGCTTTTCTTCTGTACCAAAAACAATAAGAGTGGTTAATGCTCATTGTGCTGTCTGTCGACCTTGTCGTGACCACGGCGCTGTTTGACCTTATTTCTCAATTATTTAACACCAGTGGTTTTACTATGGCTCGTATGAATGTACGAAAACTGCCAAAAAACTGAATGCAAACAGATTTAAATCGCTGGTTTATTTATAGACGATGCTTAAATGAACCGAGTTGCAGATGCACGGGCTGTTAATAGTTCTTCACAAAACATTAGCGCCACACAAATGGATGTATGAGTTGATTATAAGGCTAAGGTCATGGTGCAGGGAATGTAACAGCCGTGTGTGTAGAATTGACAAAGATCACTCTATTCCCACACTAATTCCCACAGTAAAGCTGCAGGGAAAAGACATCTTGTCACGCGATGTAAATTCCTGTTTTATCGTGTTTGATGTGCAGGCTGATTGTGTTTATTCACAACAAGTTGTGGTGGGTGAAAACTGTCTAGATTTCAGTTTCAGATTACAGAGCAGTGACCCTACCGGGACCTGAATGGTGCCAGCGACAGAAAACCCAGTGTTGTTTGTAATTAAAAGAACATTAAACATCATTTTGAAAAGGAGGGAACACATCCTTCACTGTCCCTTTGCTTCTCAGGTGTTGTTTATTTGTGTCAGGTGGTGTATTGTGAGATCAGGAATACATCTACTGTGGAGTCAAGCCAGATGGCTCACCCCTGCTTCCTCCATGGGATGAAGAATGAAAGCTTGCTAGTGAATAAAATAGGTAAATGACATGAAAGATGAACTGTGTAATCCCAGGCAGAGGAGATAGCTGCAGTCCCTCTCAAAAAGGCCATGTGTTAAGACCCTTCTGCTGGCTCTCAGCTTGTAGATGCACTTAACAGCAGGAGCTGGCTTCCTCTGAAATTCAGATTGTCTGACAGATATAGCCACTGAACTGAGGCTGAGGCTTTTCAAATGTAGAGCAGATTGCCAATTTAGCACTATTTATGCTAAACTGTGGCGGGGAAACCAGGTGAGGGAGACATCTGGGAGACATGATCTATTAAGCAATATTTTTCATTGTAAATCATTGATGCTTTTTCATGGTCATGGCTGTTAGTGTCAAGATTTGCGTGTTTCAGATCAATGCCAGCTCCTAGAAATTACGTTTATATACCACCAATTTATTTAGCCAGTTACAATTTGACGAGCACGTAATTGCTACCTGGATTATGTTTTCACCAAGTGCGATGTCCTTGTACTGCATGGACATCAAATTGTAAAGCAACTAATTAAATCCGCTGTCACTGATCAACATTTGGCGATATAATTTAATAGATAGAACTTCATTAGCCTTCAGCAGGGCTTTCCACAATGCTACACTTCCCTTATTCATGGTTTTGTGGATTTTCCCAGGCTGTCTGGTGGCAGAGGCAACCCTATCAGCAGGACTCCTGAAAAAGCACCAAGAAGAGTTGCGGGGGTGGAGGGAAATATGTCGACTGGGAGGACCATGTTAAATGCTTCCCCCTTTTTAGACTTCAGTTCAGGTATGACAGCAGTGTAACGTGAGCCTCAAGGCAACATCACCCGTTGCCAGATGGCTCAGGTAGCATCGGGGGAAGACGATTGGAAGGAATGAGTAAGTAGGAGGCGAGGCAGAGGACGATGATGGATGAGAGGCAGGAGAAGAGCGGGAGAATCACATCTTTAAAAGAGAGCGAAAAAGCGTGGAGATTCACGACAGGTGAAACCACAGGGGAGCGTGAGATGTTAAGCATGGGAAAGAGTGGGAGAAGTGGGAGAGTTGAAGGAGAAGTGGATGAGTTTAGGAATGTATGTGAAGTGAACGCACACATGTACACCAAAAATAAACCCCTACAGGCATGCATGAGATCCCTATTCCCAGGGGCTTCAGTGACAGTGATGCCGCTCAGTACAGAGCAGTTTTCTCTACCACAGTATTATGTAACTCAAGAAATCATCTCCTGGCTGCTGTAGTGAAACTGTGACATTTGTCAGGTTTCAGTGTAAGAACAAAAAGGCAGTTCACCTGCCTTCTTCTCACAGCTACAGAGTGGAGGAGCCAGACAGATGGGATTTGCTTGACACTTATATTGATAACTCAGTTTCTGCTGCAGGCAGATCAGTGTGGTTTTGTTGTGATGATATCCCATGCTCCTTGGGGAGGGAGGAAAAGGTGCCTGTCTCCCTGCAATGTATCTGGCCCTCCCTTTGCGCGAAAGACATTTTGGACATTTTCCGAGCCAGTTACTTTGTCTAATGCTGCTACAAGCAAACTTGAATCATTAATGATCAGACAATCTCGGTATTTATTACCATGTTGAAATCCTTCAGTCCTCCTCTCCATCAAACCATCCACTCCCCACATCACTGACTTTAATGAGGAGCCGGCAGTGGTTATATGTGCTCAGTCATTTTCCCAAACACACACTTCGCTCAGCAACACACATCCCAAGATATTATTTCTGTTCGACCGAAGACTTCCATTTATGATGTCCACTGTACAAACAACAGTGATGTAATGGCCCCATAAATGAAAAAGCTGCGGGCCATTGGGACAGCTTTCACTATCCTGTTTCAGGTTCCAGAGGAGAGTCGTGGATGCAACCTTCTTTTCCCCAAGCCATCACTTATTTTGTGTCTCAATAACGGTGAACACAGAATAAAGGGGTTGTCACTGGCATGTTTTTGTTATTGTCGTCAGACGACATAGTGATTTGATTGATTGATAAATGCTTCCTGCTAACTGGCAGTAACAGTAATTCCGGGGAAGCTGTGTTGAGGATCTTGACAGAAAGTTGGCTTCAAATCACTCTATTTCTGTGAAGGTTGACAATTATATCAGCATTTTTGACAAGCTCTGTTTTTTCCATCAACACTATGACACTTGCAATTTCTATTAGAACTCTGAAGAGTGTTTTTTAAAAGCTCAATTTTCTGCATTGGAAAGCACCATCTTATTATGGGTGGTGACCTGAAATATTGTGTGAGTGCAAAAAATGTATATATAAATATATATATATATATATATGTTATGTGTTTATATGTTTCCATTTAGTTTTGCTTTCATGTTGTGTGTGTATGTTGTTGAATGCCCCAGTGGTTCTGGTGTGTGTGTGAGTCGGTTTCTAATTATAGTCACAGGGTTTCTCCTGCCCTGTGGTCAGTGACAGTACACACACAATATGACAACCTCCAGCTGTGAGGGTGTGAGTCTGTTAATGAGATACCCTCCGGGCCTGTATGTGTGTGTGTGTGTGTGTGTGTGTGCGTGTGTGTGTGTATATGTGCATTTGTTTGTTAATGGAACAACCTGGACATCTTACAAGAGGTGATCATTCTGTCATCACCTGCCATACCAAACATCGTAACATATACATAACGATACATTATTGAGCCATTTAAATTAACATCGGCCTTAGAAATTCGAGCAAAAAATTTAATTCATTGTTTCTTGTAAATCGAAGGAATGGTTTAGCATTTTGGGAAATATGCTCGTTCGTTTTGCAGAGAATTTGATGACAAGAGGTGCTGGTTGGCAGATTTTGTTACCCTTGGACAGAACCCTGTACCATTCTTTATGCTACGCTAAGTTAGCTAGCTGCTGGTGGTAGCTTCATATGAAACGTAGAGACATGAGAGTGAATCTTCTCATCGGACCCTTAGGCAAGAATGCGAAAAGATGTTTCCCAAAATGCCAAACTTTCTTTTTTAAAGTTATTGCATTAAACACAATATTGAGCCTTTACAAACTAAGTTTTTGAATCAATTTATTTATATATACATACAGTACTAGTCAAAGGTTTGGACACACTTTCCCATTCACTTAGATTTATTTTTTTAATCCAAAATAAAATAAAATTCTTTTTATACACATTTAGTACAAGCAGGGGGAGTGAAAATGAATTGCTCCTGTGTCTGGGTGATTTGATGTGATTAATATGAGTAGGTAGAAAATGAAGGGAGGGAGGGGCCGTGTGGGCAGTATGGTGGGATACAGCAGAGAGAATGTTAAGGATGATGTGATGGTTTCTGGGAGGCAGCTGGGGAAAGAAGGAGCTGAGGGAGCAGGGAGGGGAGGGGATGGCTGGGTCTTGTGTCAACTTGTGTCATGAATAAATCACTGCTGAGATCTCCTTGCTGTCTATTCCAGCATAGACCAGTATGCTTTCATAGTTATAGCTCATCCCAGATGGCCTAGTTTACCCACAGAGAATAAGCCAAGCTGTAATTTACCATCTGGGAACTCTTTATGATTGCTTCATCCGTCAACAATTACCCAGCACAATAAAGTCAAACACTAGAGTTTGAAGGGGAAAATCTTGGTATTGAATATTACCTGCATGAACAGAAGAAAAACAATGTTAAAAGGAAGATGGATGAAACTGGAGATCAAAAAGCCAAGTAATTACCGACGTATGTATAAAACGATTTTGGTGATACTGTATCACAGCACATGTACCTGAATCCTCATTAAATATAAAATACCCGTCCAAAAATCACTGCCCTCTTTAATACAGTCGCAGAGGAGGGTGTTATATAAAAGCGAGTGGGAAGACAAGTTCAGTGCCAAAAAGAAACATAAAAATATTGAGCCAAAATTACTAAATGATGTGGTCTTGTCAGCTCAGTACAGTACTGCACACCCATGCAGACAGTAATGGAGTTGTAAGGGAACAAAGAGAAACCATTTCCTCCCTCAGTGTCATTAAACAATGGAGACATCCTTTTCACTGGCCAGGACAGAGAGGGATTGAGTGGTTCTGGAAAGACCTATGTTTCACTATGGCTGTGATTGATAATGTTATTCGTCATGGCTTGCATGTGTCTCTCTGTGTGTGTGTGTGTGTGTGTGTGTGTGTGTGTGTGTCTGTCTGTGTTCTTTATCAGAGGCATGTGAAAGGCACAGAAACGAAGGAGACAGAAAGTACAATAGTACAAAGTACAATTGAGAGCCAAACAGAAAATATCTGTTATTCTCTGCAGAGAAAAGCATCTGTCACAAGTAATTAACAAGATCCTGGACGTGCACACGCCAGAGTGTAAAGTAAACATGTAATTCAGGATCACTAATTCAGAGTGCATCAGCGAAGTAGTGTTAGTATTTCTTCTGTTCTAGTGGCAGTTTTCTGATGTGTGGGTTTCCCCAGCCATCTTTGTCAAAACATACTTCTTTAAGAAACTTTAATTTGCACATAATGAGCTAAGAGTTATTAATATTTAATACTTAATATTAGGCAGTAACATTAAGCAGGACTTATGTTTCTTTCCTCACATCTTTCATTTTGATATTTGCAAATATCATATCTCATATCCACAAAAATAAATACAATTTCAATGTAACTCTGTGTTGCAAGACTGAAAGGAAGTAGGAGAAGGAAGTGGACGAGTTGGGTCGAGATTACATTCGGTTTTGTGCTTTTATTTGTAAAGTAAAGCTACACTAACAATGGCTGAGTTTGTTCATTTGTTGACTAGGGCCCCTTTTGGCCAACCTGTCCACGAAGGCTGAGAATTGCAGAAAAACATTCTTTGGTCGACAGTCAAAAAGCGGTGGTCTTAGATAGTCACTGCTTTACTTTAGAGCTTCGGTGACTAAAGACAGCCTGTGTGAGAAATTTCAAATAAAAATCACATCATTTGAATGCTGCTGCGACCCACCCATGAACCACAAACGATCCCATCAGAATACGACATAAAATGATGCAGAATACACTCGAGAGCGGGCGTGATGCTACTGCTAAAAACATACATACCTCAAAGTCATTTAGTCAATTATCATTCCAGGTTGCCGTCTTTTCCTTGGCCACGACCGGCTGCACTCTCTCCTTGTCCTCATCTTTGGTGCTTTTTGGATGCATAGCAGTGCCAGCGCTGTGGCCAAAGCTGGTTTCTTATTTTGCTACACGAGAAAGGCACAATTAAATGACACAAGTTGCAACATAAGACTTTTTGAGACCCATTTGGCACAGTGTAATATGCACTGAAGTTGTAGGATTGTTTTTAGGCCGACTTTCTTCGTCTGTACTCATAAAATTGTCTTGGACTTGACTCACTGCACTCGACTACTTCCCTGCATGTAAGACATGAAGTTTGAGGCATCCTCTGGAGCAACTGACTACTGAAGCGTCTCCAGGGTTCCCCTTGTGCCCTACTTGAGACATCCAGATGGCAAAAAATGTAAAAAATGTATTACTTACCCAAAGAAGCATGGCCAGAAGGACATTTCAAGCTGTATATTTTCATTTTTCACATATCATCTATCCAGTGTTTGCTGAGAAGTGCCATCCTCCATATTACTATTTGCTACAAGACTGTACTGCGGGAATTGAATGTAATCTAATCTGGTGTTTAATTCTTAATCTGGTATTTAATTCAATAATATTAACGCCCAGATCGTTTTCTGATTAGTGTCATTGTAATAATGACCCTGCCCCCCAGTCCAAATATTATTTCCTAACTAAAACAGGCTGATAATTGTCTGCTTTACCAGCACAGTCACAGTTAGATTGGAAAAAGACAGCATTAGTATTGACCCTACATAGTGCTGAGAGCTGAAGAGATGTGGCTGACAGTGCGGTGGGCAGACGCAAATTAAGTTAACGTGACTTCTGCTCCACTTTTGAAAATCAGTATCTAACTGGGTTTCTACTCAACAGCAGTTTGATTGTTTGTGTATGATAAATCCCAGCAAACAAGGGGGGCAATCGAGCGAGAGGCATTTGAGGTCAAGACAGACAGTTGGATATAACTGTGTTAGATTAGCCAACTGAAAAGGGTTTCATATGAAACTCTGAAGGGATTTTCTCCTGTGCCGTCGGGGTCGGGATGAGATTGGAGAGGAGGAATGATCTTCACTTTACAGCGGGGCTTTACCTTATTGTTCCATCCATAATACCAGCTAATTGGAGCTGTCAAATTGCTGATATTCTGTATTAGTGCTGTATGAGTGCACCATTGCAAAAAGACCCCACACAACCTCAACATTTCTAAAAGAGATGATTACAGAGTGAGAGCAGACAGAATAAAAATCATGCAGCTTGTGAGTGAAAAAGGCCGAACCCAACAGTCTGACGGAAAATGTAATGAAATGGATTGCTAATTCAAGAATTCTGAGCCAAGACTATTGATGACAGCCTGTGGCTCCAAAGCCCGAACAATAGCATATTCTTGTGATGTCGTTGATGTCTTTAAGTTACTTATAAGTTATGTGACACCAACTTTCTTCAGTCAGTTCATCCATCCGTCCATCTTCATCTGCCTCTCAAACCAAAGCAAAACCTTCCACCTTCAGGCGTTCACACTCTCCAGCTCAGTGCAATAAAACATTATCCACTCTGTGACCTCATTTTCTCTTAACACTGGCTGCCCCTCTCTCTCTGTCTCTCTCTCTCTCTCTCTTTTTCTCTCACTGTCTTCTTTCTTTTTTCTTTTCCTCCCTCACTGTGAGCCTGCTCGTTTTCTTGCAGCAGCCTCAGAGTGACGGGAAGGAACTGTGAAAACCTGATGGCGGGCAGAATTTTTGACTAAGAAGTGTAGTAACACACACACACACACACACACACACACACACACACACACATACACACTGTCTCAACATCAAAGCTCTTGTCCTTCTCTGCCCACCGACAAAGCCAGATCACTGGGCAGCCGAGGAGAGAAAGAGAGAGAGAGGTAGAAGACGAGGTGAGAGAGTATGAGGTTGGAGACAGAATGTAAAACAGACAGACCGCCGTTGAAATGTTCTTTGTGTGTCCGGTCATCACTACGTGTATATGTGCTTGTCCGTGCTTCACAAAGCTGTAGTAGAAATGTGTGTGTTTATGCCGAGTCCTGTGTGTGTTTATGCCGAGTCCTATGTGTGTTTCCTCTCTTGGCATATCCGGCAGCCACTCAGCCCAACATGTGGCATCTGGAACCTGCCTGCAAGCACACTCTAACAAGGCCTCCAGAGAGAGAGAGAGAGAGAGAGAGAGAGAGAGAGAGAGAGAGAGAGAGAGAGAGAGAGAGAGAGAGTGTGTGTGTTTGTTACTGTGTATGATGGAGAAGATGTCTGTCCATCTGGGCTGCTACTGTCGCGTTGCCGTATGTTGGTTCTAGCGAATAGCATTAGCAATGATACAGGTCAGACGAAGAGGATGGTGTTTCCTGCTGTTCACCTCTCTGTCTCTCCATCTCTCTCTCTCTGTCTGTGCTGCAGTCTCAGTCGGTCACCTCCTCCGTCTGGGTCCGCCAGTGATACTTTATCATCTGTTCCCTTCCAAAACATTGGAAGCTTATGGCTGTATGAAACAAAGCTTAAAACTGAACAAATTAGCTATGTTTGCACAAGATGTGGTATTAAATAACGTTATCAGCATTGGCCAGCTGTTTGCATAAAAAAAAAAGATTTAAAACGCTTCGACATTTTTTTTGTCATTTAAGCCAGGGTCGGGGTTTTCTTTTGCAGAGCAGACACTGTTTGTATGTGCTTGACAGCAAAAGCCATTTCCCACTTTTGTGACTGCAAAGTTTAACAAACACTGTCTTAGTGTGTTTATAACAGTTTACAGATGCTTTTCGTGGAAGAATAACAGTTTCTTTATGGGAACGGTAACAGTTATAAGCACAGAGTCATCAGCAGACTTTGTCTGTATCCTCATTTGAAACTGAAAATCTATTTTATTTTCCCAATCATATGAAACATCCTTTTAAGAGGAATCTGTGTTGCCTTCAAAATGTATTAAAATGACTGGCAGCACAGCCCTGAAGTAGTTAAATATGCCAGACGTGGTTGTGTCTGACATCTTTTTTTTTCTGGCTGTAGGCTTGTATAGAAGACAGTGAAAAGACAGGAAGCATCAGGTGTGCACTAAGATGCCCTGTTCTGAAATTGTAGCATATAAACAACACTTTGATTCCAGGGGGTTTGAAAACATCTGGACTGGAGTGCCAGTAGCAGGACGCATGTTTTCCTCTTCCCTTGTGATGATCTATTCGCAGCTCCCGTGCGCCTGAATGTTCCTGTCCCTGTTTCCATGGAGACCGGAAGAGGTGTGGAGAATCCTGAAACCCTTCTGTGGTCACTGGCTTTGGCATACGTGCTGCCAGCCGCCACCACTTACCTTTAATAGCCCTTCACAGCAGGCCGCTTTGCAAAGGCACAATTTCTTAATTAGAAAGAACAGGTGGTTGTACTATTTCTGGATCACATCCATTGCCTTTATTTTTGAAAATGTCTAAAATATCAAATGTTATTCTTTAACTTATGCAAATGAACACAGTCACAATTTGTCACTTTCACAGAGCTTCAAATGTGTTGCTTTGAGACATGAAGTCACCTCAACAATTAGTCCAATACAAATGATTCTAATAGAAATTCCCACCAGCTGAATGCTCCTGCTCTACACTCCTTCGTAATTTTGATCTGAATTATGACAGTAATTCTCCCTTTCCATCCCTCCTGTTGTTCTCTTACACAATGGCAGTGACCCGCTCTATTGTCTGTGGGGTTGTGTCCTCCTTTTCAGCACTGAGAGGCTCATTTGTTGATCTCCTAACTAGATTAGCGCTTGTCTGATTAACTGCCTGTAACCCCTGCTGCTTGTCGCTCAGCTGGGTTGGGCAGGGCTTTACGCACACTCTCAATGTCCCTGCTTTAGTCGGTTCACGGCCTTCGATACACTTTCCCCTTTTGCACCTGGTGCACTTGCGGACAATGCCAGAGATGGTCAGGATTCACTGAAGATGCAAGGAGTTGAAAGGGTGAGTTTAAAAGCACACTCACATGGACTCGGATGTTCTTTACATGTCAGTGCTTTTCTATATGAAGACCTACTTACTGTACATTTTCTCACAGGGCTGCTAATGCTCGGCTGTCAGGGCTGCGGTTTTGCTAATTGGAACACATTGGTAACCTATTTAACTGCTAGTTGGACGAGTCCGTGTGGATTTAAGTAAAGGTGAGGTCAAGTGATGCAGGATCCATTTGGCTGTCTTTTGTCACTATGTTGACAGCTAATGAGGTGAAACACTTGCAATAGGCCTGAGGTAGCTCTCAGTCTAATAAAACTGCTTTGTCATAGTCACTCTCACTTTGTTTTTAGCCATCCTAGCCACATGGCTCTTGAGATCCCAGTTTTGGTCTGCTGGCCTATTGGTCTATTTGGTCCAGACTGATATATCTCAACAACTATTGGATGGATTGCCATGAAATGTTGTACATACATTCATGTCCCCCTCAGTATGAATTGTAATCACTTTGTTGATCATCTATTCCCATCTACATTCCCATCAGCCTCAGCTGTACTTTGTGTTAAATGCAAATTGGCAAACGTTAGAATGCTAACAAAGCATTATAATGAACATGTTTAACATTATACCTGCTACACATCCGCATGTTAGCATTGTCATTGTCAGCATGTTAGCATACCATTGTTAGCTCAAAGCACTCAGAGCCGCTGGCATAGCTGTAGACTGTTTCTTGATAAAGCATAATACAGCCAGTGTAGATCAAGTAGTCTTCAATATGTACTTCACCATCCTTCCTAAAAACACTAAGTATTTATTGTTGGTTTATCTTGATTAAATTCCAATTTTAAGAAACAATGTTCCAATGTTTATTATATTAACCTTTAAGGCATAGATTGATAGAGGAACCTGACCCAAGAGACTTCCTGTTTCCCATCTGACCCATCACCTTTTCATTCTGGCCTCTGGCTAAGTTACCATGACAGGTTGAACTCTAAAGATGAGAAGGTGAGGACACGATATGAAGGGGTTGAGGGAGGCGAGTCACGGGAGGGTTTTCAGACAGAAAGATACACGCATGACCGGACAAATGTTTGCCTCCGAGTGCTGGAGTTGGGGTGACAGCCATCGTGTGGGGCCAAGGGACAATGAACTGAGGGAGAATTGTGTGCATGTCCGTGTATGGCCTTTGCAGCAACACTCCCCATGCTATCCAGTCACTCAGGCCGTCTACTGGAGTGACATTTCAGGAAATTTCCACTGATGTGGGACTGGGGCCCCAGCTGTCAGGACGGAGCAGCAGGGAGAGGTGGGGTGGGGTGAAATGAGTAGGAGAGAGAGACGAGCATTGGATGTTGCTTATCAGACTTGGCAAGATCTCGCAGCTTTATGGCTTATGGGGGAGAACACTGATAAGTTTTCCTCTGTTCCTTTCTTTCTCTGTCTCTGTGCCTTTTTGCTTTCAGTGATAGAGTGAATGATAGCCTCTCTGTGATGTTGGCAGCATACGACTTATCTCACAGAATGACTTTGATTTTATTTTCTGAGCTACCTAAGATGAGATAAATGATGCTTTCAGTTCCACATTTATGAAACCACATCAGTGCACTGAATATATGGGTTTCTGGTCGGGAGAGAGTGTTTGTTTGAGTTGAGTACTCTGAGTGGTTGTTCTAGCATTTCAACATATATTATTTGTTGTTTGATGCGCGTGTTTCACTGACGTATTAAGTGATTTCTGTACTATCCTAAAATCTTAGTATTAACACTTAATTTTAGCTTACCTCATACAATTTGATAGCGATCTCTCTTTTGTACATGTATGCGTGGTAGAAGGCACAGGATTGAAATGTTGGGGAACAGTCTTTAACTTTGTAGTGTGGTTAGTGAGAGGACTTGACATTTACACCACCTCTATCTTGCCCTACACAGTGCCTACGATCCAAACCATCCAGTGAGTGTGTGCGTGTGTGTTGCATGGTGGTCATTGCTCAGGTGTGAGAAAAATGAGATTATTGGATGCGTGTGAGCCAGATTTTGTATGTACAGTATGTGTGCTTGCACACTTAGAGTTTGCTGCTCAGCTATCACTGTGTAAACACAATTAGCTGATTTACACGATCTCTAACCTTTCCATGCTCTTTCATTTCCAGACACCGCATCAGACGACATTTTGACCTTTTGGCAGCACTGATACAAGAAATGGATTGAGCTAAGCGTAGTAGTGCTACGTTTCAATGTCTGGATGGCTAGCTCCTCTGGCCGACATTCAGCCTCTTCTGCATGTGATCAAACATCCAAGCTGTTACTGTTACTAGGCCAGAGGTTACTACTGGAAAACTCGGGCTTCATTCATGTTGGTAGACTTTATTCCACTCTCACCCTACGTGTGTATATTTTGACAGGAAACGTGTCCACGAAGTATAGCTGGTCACAGAGAGCAGGGGAAATGGAAATTTTGGCTGAAAGGAATTGAACTTGGAGGCAAACTTGTTGTAAATCTTTTCACATAAAATTCTGTCTGCTGGACTATTCCCAAAGCATGTTTCCCACCTGTTTGGCATGATTAACAGGGCAACGTAATTGATAGCATTGAGAAACTGGTAGTAGTGAGTATTTATATGTCGCCTTGCTTTGAGGATGCTGCTAAAAATAGAGAAAGTTGCATTGATCTTACAGTTAGTTATTTGGCTTTTTTTTACTGAGCATTGCTCTGATGCCCATATATCTCATTGCAAAACCTGATATACATTGCAATTTAATCACTGACTTTACATGTTCCCCTAACAGTATCTTGTTAAATCACTTGTACAGTACATTGGCTTAAACGCATTGGCATATACGTTCATAGGCATCTATTACCAAATACCTTTGAGTGATAAGTGTACAAATTATTGTGCGAACTGTTTCCACATTCCAGAAACACTCTCCAGGCTCAGAAAAATACAGACTGTAAATGCTAAGGTGACAGTTGACCTTTCGTCTGTGAACAAAAGCAATATCATGTGCGTGTGTTTGTGTGTGTGTGCACACAGTAACACAACACTCTTGGGCTGAGTCCGGCAGTACTTTGCAGGTGGTTGCTTTGTGCGTGTGTGTGTGTGTGTGTGTGGGATGATACTTTGATATGGGACTGGCGTACTGTGCGAGAGTGAGCGAGGCTCCCCAGGCACATCGCTTCTTGGCACATCTCTATGATCTCATCATGACGGGGAAACTCGACACTGGGGAGGATATTCCACTGCCCATCGGCTAAGGGAGATCAACAAGGCTGCAGAAACACACAGTTCTGCAATTCTAGTGACAGGGTCTGGTTAGGTTACGCCTGCAAAATCACACAGGGCTTCACACACTCCTGAACTTTGTCACAAACACTGAAACTCATGCATAGTACAAACTTCTTGCTAAAGTATGCAAAATACATACCTCTCAACACTCACACACATATATATGCATGCACACCCCCGCCCCCGGCCCAGGACTGCACTAATGAACACTCAAATTGCTGAGCGGACAGTGATATGATTGGCAGAGAGAAAGCATTACACCAGCACATTCAGGCATATGGCATGTGGACCCACTGATGGGCACACACATATGGTGCTGGTGGCTTCTGCTGCTTCGCATGGGAGGAAGGCACTGTGCTCGCCTTTGATCAGACTCCAAATCACAGAGCACAGCACACAAAGTACAGCCTAAAAATCTCTAACTGTTTGGGTTGCATCATTTTGTCTCATTATTTAAAAAAGAAAAAAATCAAATGCATTGCCTCGTACAGCTCCCTTCAGTTGTCATTATTTTGTCAACAACAATTTTATTACATAATTTGGATTTTTCCTGTAAAACAAAATACGCTATTGTGTCATGGAAAAGGGAAACCATTGGCTGTGAAGCTAATGAACACAGTGTTGTAAATTTGAGACATTGTTGATAATACTGAAAATGGTACATATAACATCTAAAATATACTCACAAGACTCAACAATATTAACGATAAACACTGAGACGACAACAATAACTTAATAACCTCCCCAGTAATTAATCACATGTGCATGTGTTGCCTACAACTTTAAATGTGTTGCGTTTACGTAGAAAAATGCTGCAGTTCTCAATGTTTTAACACCCTCCTAATTTCCCACATGAGTAAAATCAACCTCCAGTTACCATGGCAACTTTTGTTTTCTTGATGTTTCGTGTGTGTCAAGTTCCCGGAATATCCCACCGACTCGCCCCGGCAGAGAGTTCCTGAGGACCCTGTCTATAACTGTTAAGGGATTGTATTGTAATAGGAGGCAGTCACCATGGTGACATCTCAGAGGTTCACATGCTAGACCTGGTATCTGTGATTGACTGGAGTGACAGCATCATGACCTGTGAGTCATAAACCTCCATATTCAGCCGTCAACAGGTTGCTAAATCGCCCGTCTTCTCTTTATGGTTTCTCGCCATCAGATAAGATACATTTTGTCAGCGAATCTTGTTTTGTTTTCTTCACTCTCCACTGCCCTGCCATTAGATTCGGGATATCAAAGTAGAAGATCCACAGTTGTTTCCTAATGTTTTCAATTAAAAACCACTCAGGACAACTCATGATGGTTACCATCAGGAAAATGTGTTTTATTAATACCCAAATTGAAGTTGCTCCTCGACCACAAATATAATCCTTCTGTCCATTTCCCGGACCACATAATGTAATTGGACTGACGGTATCCACAGCAATATACTTGGAATTAAGAGACACATTTAATGGAGAAGTGCACAGGACAACCATAGCACATTTCTGTTAGCAAAATGAGGAAAATGTTGCGTCCCTTTTAAATAATTGCCCTGCAGAGTTTTCTCACATGACGCGCCCAGATGACCATTATGTGTCTAGATCTTTTGTACAACATACTGCCTACGTTTTAAAGCTGCTCGGCTGTATTGTGCCTCGGTGAAATGACTCATTGCAGTACGGTATGCTGATATAAAGCAACCCGTGAATAGTAAGACACTGGGCGTGATTGTGCGAGGCCGTGCATTACTGTTTCCAACAGACCGTAAAATTGTTTATTCTTCTGCTGCCATTTCTGTGCAAAACAGAAAAGGGATCACTTCCTCCAAGTGCACAGCTGTCGCAGTCAGACCGCCACTTGTTTCCAAGAAATTAACTCCCCGTTGATTACCGGAAATTCCTAATCAACTGTGTTTGTTCTGGTTGTTATTTGTTATTTGAAAGTCATTGCAATATAAAAATAATCTTCGACCTAATAAAATTATTGATTATATTTTCTCGCTTCTCCTTATAGTGACTTTGTTTGTTCCACAACACTAACTTCATGGCAGATAAGTCAACATGGATGTGAGCAGTCTTTCTATTTCTCATTCTAACTCTCGTCAGGTTAAATGAATCCTTTCCTGGAGTTGTAAATATGACTGCTTTGCTTCCATCAAACTGGATATTGGTTTTAAAATGCTTGAAATTGTGGTTAATGTTCCACAATTGTGGCTCTATAAAATCCTTTGAAATCTGGAGACCTAGCTTATGGGCACAAAATCGAACGCACACCACTTCCACTGGTGTAATAGACACGTAAATCATGTTGTTTTTGTTTCATGTGTTAACCCCACCTGCACCTACTGGTTTAACCTGTACCACATAACAGTGGACAGTAGGTACACTGCCTGCTCCCCTGTTAACGCTGCATGCATCATCGTATGTTAAAAGCTTACTTTGATGTTTGAGTTGATTGAAATTCTAGTTGATTTCTCTGTGCGGTGAGACGTGTGCTTGTGTTTAATCCTATTGATCATCTTTAGCCACCACAGAGAGTGTTTTTTGTGTTGATGGAATCATTTAGTGGCTTCAGTGTCACCCACGTAATCAGAATGTATGTGTAAACAGTGTGCTGTTAACTGTCACTGCATATGAAAAAAATACCTCTTCAATTCTCAAGACCCCTCCTTTAAAGCCTAGTGCTACACTCTGCCTGTGTGTGTGTGTGTGTGTGTGTGTGTGTGTATTAGGGTGCTTATCCCTTCCACCATGAATGTCTGTCTGCCGCTCAGTGGGGAAACCATGGAAGGACATTTTGGTCTGGTTTGAAGGGGACCTCTTGGTCGTGACACACATTTAGGTAGGTTATTGGTAGCTAACTGGGTTGAAGCGCACGCCTCATGGTGCATTTCGCTTATGGGAGACATTAGAGTAATTTTGATGATGGAGAAGAGGAACGAGGGAGATAAGAAAAATAGAAGGTGTGGGAGAGAGATCGTGTATGTGTGTATGTGTCAGTGAGACCCAGTTTGTGTGTTTGCTCGAGCAAGATTGGACATGTAAATGATGAAGAGAGTAAAAAAAGAAAAAGTCACAGAAACAGCTACGGTATTTTGCCTTTAGCTGTGGCCTTAATGTCCAGGCTGCAGACATTCTTGAACACTTCCCGCACTGTCTGAGTCTGCGAGGCTGGCAGAGCTGCAGTGGAATTGAATATAAATTGATGCTTGATGATTAATTTGTTTTGATCTATGTTTTCTGTGATAGATGCGGCCCGCCCCGCCCCGGCCGGCGGGCGGGGGGCGGGGGGGGGGGCGGCCGGGCGGGGGCCGG